>JAVTVY010013148.1:0-49757 GCA_036873755.1 Hanleya hanleyi | reverse complement strand
TTTCAACATTCATGGAATCGCCTCAAATTTTGTGTATATAGGTTTTTGAGGTCGCTGATCACGAATCCGAGGTCAAAATTTACCTTGACCTTGACCTTGACCTTGAAATCGAGTATCGAACATTAGAGTATGACTTTGACACAAAATATAAATGGACGACCTTGAGCTTTTGATATGTGATGACCCCATGACCTGGGCGTTGATCGATGACCTCGACCTTGACCTTTGACCTTAGGGTCAGAAATGCGATACCACAATCGGAATGCACCATCGCAAATTTGACCTTGAGGTCGAAGATCAAGGTCAATGTCATAGGTCAATACCAAGGTCACCGGGTCATCACATATCAAAAGGTCAAGATCGTCCGATATTATCCTGTGACCTTACGACAAGGTCAAAGTCATACCCAAATTTTCGATCAGACATGTTGAGGTCAAGGTCGAGGTCAAGGTCAAATCCGACCTCAGATTCGTGACCTCTGACCTCCATATAGCTTTAGGGCGAAGTTTGAGGTCAATCGCTGACAAAATTCAACCTTCATGGAATCGCCTCAAATTTTGTGTATATAGGTTTTTGAGGTCACTGATCACGAATCCGAGGTCAAAATTTGCATTGGTTTGATAGAAAAAAAAGTGTCCATTGAAGCACAGGTTAAATATTGGAATTTATGTAGAGAAAGGGGCGGCGTTCTGCTCGCCCACATTGTTGAACACCCAAAAAAATATTAAAAAAACGTTTAAACCATGGGATTTTATTTGATGTATTGCACGCTGACCTAGGACCCTAAGTTTTTTTTTTACAGATTTTTGGTTTGATAGAAAAAAAGTGTCCATTGAAGCCTAGGTTAAATATTGGAACTTTTTTCGGCCGAAAAACCGATTCCTTCCAAATTTGGTGTGCTGATAGCTCTGATCCATCTGATTACGAATCAGCAATCGGAATTGAACTAGGTCCCTAAGTTTTTTTTAAAAGAATTTTTGAAATACTGAAAACTTGCCTAGGGCTGAGTATACTGGAAAATTCGACCTTCAGTGATTGACCTCAAACTTCCTTCTAAAGTATTTTGGAGGTCAGGAATTACGAATATGAGGTCAGATTTGATCTTGATCTTGACCTTGATCTTGAAATCGAGTACCGAACATTGGCGTATGACTTTGACCTTGTCGAAAGGTCCCAAGATATAAATGGACGACCTTGACCTTTTGATATGTGATGACCCCATGACCTGGGCGTTGATCCATGACCTTGGCCTTGATTTTTGACCTTGGGGTCAGAAATGCGATACCACATTCGGAATGCACTATCGCAAATTTGATCTTGAGGTCGAAGGTCAAGGTCAAGGTCATAGATCAACACCAAGGTCAATGGGTCATCACATATCAAAAGGTCAAGGTCGTCCGATATTATCTTCTGACCTTACGACAAGGTCAAAGTCATGCCCAAATTTTCGATCAAACATTTTGAGGTCAAGGTCGAGGTCAAGGTCACTTTTGACATCGAATTCGTGATCAGTGACTCCGATAATACTTTAGGGAGAAGTTTGGATCAAATCCTGAAAATTTGATTTTCGACCGAAAAAATTTCGAGGTCAAAATTTTCCCTTCATGGATTGACTTGAAAATCAATATATAAGTATTTTCGAGGACGCTGATCACGAATCCGATATGAAAATTTACCTTGAGAGCGACCTTGACCTCTTAATCAGGCATCAAACATCTGGTTATGACCTTTTTTACCCTGTCGCATTTGCTTTAAAATTTCGCAACAACCAAAAGGTGTACTAGGCTGAAACTTTGGCACTTTGTGTTTTTGGGGACTGGGAATCCAATACAGGTCGAAAATTTGACCGGAAGTGCGATATAGATGCCGCCCGATACACATATTTTACTTTTACATACAATTTTTTAAAAAAAATAAATTTTCAATAATTTTAACTTTGAGGTCACTGTCGGATGCAGGCGTCTTATAAGCATAATCTGTGAAAATTTGAGCTCTAAAGACCAAAAAACGACCTCAGGAAAAAAAAATCTCAAAATTGCTGAAAAAATGAGGTCTGGGGTTTCCCCCGTAACTTTGTAATACCTCAATTTTCCGGGATTTTGGGCTCATACGCAGCCATCCCGGATCCATATCTAGCGATTTGAGTGCAAAAAACCCGAGTTAAAAATATATGATGATAAATTTTATTCGAATTCCATATGTTGCTGTTTTTCAGTTTACTGCATTTTTCTGAGAAGTCGAAATTTTGACCCACTTTGGATTTCGCTGAAAACTTGGTCATAAGTACTTTCGAGGTCGCTGATCACGATGGCGAGGTCAGATTTTCTGATGACCTTGACCTTGACCTCGAAATTTGATCGAGAATGTCCTGCGCCCACATTTTAAGACCTTAAGATCTGGAATTCCATGAGGTTTTTCCGTTGAGGTCAGTCTAGCTATTGCGTGAAAAAAAATTGAAAACCCCGCTACGGAAATTTGAAAAACGAGGGTTTTTCGCCCGCCGACAAGTGCTAGATGAGGTCACTTTTTATATGTAGAATTCGTCGGCTGTTACTGTCAACAGGGTTTCATGCGCCGACTCATAATATGAGGTCATTGACCGCAAAAATTTCGATCTGTAAATTTTTCGTGAAAAACCCTGTGAAAATAGAGAAAATAAAAAATGAGCAGATGGCGCTGCGCACCCTGATATCGGCTACTAGACCACATTTTGCTAGCTAAAAAGGGTGCCATTGGATTCCCCGACCTCGAAAACCGTGTTCCCATGTCTTACCGTTACGGCTGAGGTCATTTTTGACCTCAATAAATGATCTCGAAAAATGGTACAGCAAGATGCTATTTAACTTATAAGTAGATTTTGTCGGGGCTTAGAAATCTACATGGTTTACAATTCTGACAACAGGGTTTTATCCATCCACACTAGTTTTGAGTTTTCTGACCTCGAAATTTCGATCTGTAAAATTTTTGTGAAAAACCCTGTGAAAATAGAGAAAATAAAAAATGAGCAGATGGCGCTGCGAACCCTGATATCGGCTACTAGACCACATTTTTGCTAGCTAAAAAGGGTGCCATTGTATTCCCCGACCTCGAAAACCGTGTTCTAATACTTTAGCCTTTTTATTTAGGGCATTTTTGACCTCGAAAATTGACCTCCCAAATGGTGCCACGATCGCTACTTATAAGCGTCATTGTCGGCAATAAATTTTTTGAAATAGCAGGGCTTGACCACAAAAGGTCATAAATTATGTAATGCTAGGTCAAGAATTACAATTTCGAGATCAGATATCAAAACCCTTTTGATTTCGTATTGTATGCGACTCACATTTGGCTGTTAAAGGATTCCTATAGCTAGCATTCGTCGCGGTTATGTAAAGTGCGAGGGTTTTGCGTCCCTGATAGGCAGGGGTGGTGACCACCCCCGTAGTAACACCCCATGGGGTGACAGGGTTAAAACCACTCTAACATAGAAAATTTATACGCGACGATCTACAACTTAACACTATAGCTAGTATTCGGCGCACGAGCGAAGACAACAGCGAATGCTTCCTTTTCGAATTTTGCCGACTTTTGCTATTGGTAGCCGAAATCGGCTACTGAAAGGTTTAAGTAGCCGATTTCGGCTATTAAGTAGCATTTGTCATGACGATTTATGCTACTTAGAGGCTCCAAAAAGCGTTAGAGCGACGACTTGGCGACGACTTTTGCTACCTAATGCTACTTAATGCTACTTAAGTGGTCGTGCATCTGGCCCTAATTGGAACAGTGATGCGTTATTTTGGAAAGAACATAGCCAGCTGTTCGGTCATTTTGGTCAACAATTGATGCAACCAGTGACTGCAGTTGTCTGTGATGGTCAACATCTTTCTGTTAATAGTCGCAATAATATTACAAACATCACGTGAAGGATCATAGAGATTCATTCTATTTGTAGGTCTATACCACACGTGAATCTGAAGATCGGTCAGAATCCCATTTAAAGTGCTAATGCAGCGAAATTGTCAATTTCATTTTTATTATGAAATTTTACGGTTTGGGATTTCTGGTTTAAGTTAATAAATTTTAGATATCTTGAATAGGCCGATGGCGGTGAAAACAACGGAGTATGGTGTTCCAGTGGCGGCGATACATGTCACTCACAGGGTGGTCTTCCATGCTACGTGAAAGAGTTGGGCTACGATCGTATCGAACTGTGGGAGTGTGAATTTCACACCATGTGCCAGGCCCTCTCACACTTAAGCTGCTTCCTTAAAGCACGCGAGTACCCCCTCAGTCGCCGGCCACTCCTGACCCTGCCACAGATTTTCGACGCCGTTCGTTCCGGGAACCTCTACGGGTTTGTGGAATGCGACCTGCATGTTCCCAACACTCTGAAACCACTATTCGCCCAGTGCCCGCCCATCTTTAAGAACACGCTGGTGAGTCGGGACGACATTGGAGAGACCATGTGGGCGCCTTTGCTGAGGAACATGAAGTACTTCAACAACCTCGACGGATGTTGATAGGGAGCATGTGGGCGGAAAAAAATCTTGCTGGGTACCTCTCTACTACAGTAGTACATGAGCCACGGCCTCCAAGTGACGCGAGTGTACCAAGTCCTACAGTATATATCCAACGCCTGTTTTGCGGGGAATGCCCACACCGTCACGCGTCAGCCCGTCGTCAAGGGGATAAGGATCCCAGTAAAGCCATTATCGGCGAATCGTGGAAACTGACGGGCAATGGCTACTATGGAAAAACGGTGACCAACCAAGATAAGCACTAGAACCTGAATATCTGCACTACCAAACAAGCACGCAAAAGGATCAACTCGCCACTGTTTCGGTCCGTCGACGTCATTGATGATGATACGTATGAAGTCAGTTCAGCCAAAAGGGTCATTCGTTACAACTTACCGCTCCAAATTGGATGTATGGTATACCAGGTAGCCAATTTTTATATGATTTCATGGGTATGTATTTCAGTTCATCAGATTGGCAATTAATGGAGATGGACAGACTCTGCCAATATGGTCGTCTCTAATGCGGATTGGGAGTCACTCGTCAAACCCGAATTGCGCGCGCAGTATGAAGCGGAGCGGGACCAGTGGCTACCGAGAAAAGACCACTATACCTACGACAAGCGGACTCCAGGCATCTTCAGGTTAGAGTGGAGTGGAGATGCCATGATCGCCCTGTCGTCCAATACGTACGAATGTTACGGTGGAGATGGAAACAACAAGATCAGCTGCAAAGGGCCGGGGCGACCCTGCCATCGACAAAATCCACTACCTGGAAGTGCTGCAAAGCCAGGCCAGTGCTAGTGGCACTAATAGAGGTTTCCGAGTCGTCGACCACCACATGGGAATGTACATTCAGTGAGGGGATGCCTTAACTTTCTTTTACCCTAAACGGAAAGTCCTTCCCGATGGAGTCAGTACGGCGTACCTGGACTTGTGAATACTACATATATTATCTTTGACGGCAATGAACTATACCCGGACTTGTGAACTCTATGAATAATGGACATAGATATTTGGACTCTAACTCGAATTACTCTCTATATACATAAGTACATTACACCAGCTCGTTGAATTTGTCTAATAGTGAACTAGACTTCATTCTTTTGAATAATTACTCTATATACATTACGTCAGTTCGATGAATTGGTCTAATTGTGAACTGTTATATACTTCACTCAAGTCGTGACTTCTCTCTATATACATACGTGTTCACCTTAATTCTTGTTTACTCCAGTCTTATATACTTGTTCACATTACATACTTGTACATACTTGTACATACTTGTATATACATTCTTGTTCAAGTTCACTAATATAAAATATTCGAACTCCACGTGGGTTTTCACGAAGTTTTTTATTGAACAACAACACCGCAAGGGAAAATTCGGAAGTGCTAACCGTGCTCCGGGCAGGTTATATGCATATGAGAGCCTTAACGCCTATGTTGGTTTTCTGGGCATTGATGGGTTACATTTGGCTCCATCCTAGGCCACTGATTGGCTACTTTATCAGTCCATTCATTGGCTGAATCCCCACATGTCCCACATTGGGCATTATACTTACACAGAAAACACACAAGACAGGGTTTTGAGATCTCATTTTTGTTATTCAGTGAACAACAACAACGTGAGAACAACCACTTGAGAACTGAAGCCTAGAACAGGGGGCTTTAAGTGAAAAAACTTAAGCCCAGAACAGGGGGCTTTACGTGAAAAAACTTAAGCCCATAACAGGACTTGTACATTGAGATGATCGGCAGCCCAGTCATATACGAATACATCTCGGCCCTCGGCCTTGGGGTACTCGTCAAACACCTGTACGATGGTAGATAAGGTTCTTCCTCGACATCGATGTTACAGGTAGAACAAGCAATAGTGTCCGCACACCATACTGTCCAGGCGTTGTAATGTTTTAGTATTCCAACACCACGTCTCTGTGCCTTGATCCATGAAGTCTGTTAAATCGGGATGGGGAGGTGGCAGGCAGTACGGATCGAAGTATCCATCGAGTCCGTGTTGAGCACGTAAGCAGCAGGATACAACGGTCTAATGGAAACACATCTCGGGCAAACACCCCTTGAAACACTGTCCGTGTCCACGGATCGTTTCGCAGCACGGTGGTAATCTGCTCTGTATCTATGTTAAGTGGCGTAATCACACAGGACGTTACGGCTTTTATCGATTTGAATAATGTTGTCAAACTCAGCGTAGCAAATCACATTGATGGTTCGGGGTAAAGGTGTCCCAAAATGGAGTTCCAAGCGTAAGTTGCCTTTCTTGACGAGACTCACTTGATGATTGTTGTCTAAGGTGGGCGTGAGATGGAAGCAGAACAATGTGTACCCTTTGCCGAAATCGTCTCTACTGATCATATTTCCTTCGTCTTGGTTGATTTGACTGGTGGTTGCGAAGAGGTTCACATAGCTCCGGATGTAATTGACCGTTCCGAACTGGGTTGTAAGGGCCGTGTCGGTACCTGTTGCCCGTCCACATGTCGGGCCACGAGATTGATTTAGAACGCTTTTAGGTTGAACAGATTCCTAGAGATAGCACCATTATAACTGGTATTGTCCACGCAGGCTAGGGTTAAAAATCTCCCAGAAACAGGTTTTCTTGGTTGGCAACCATATTTCCTTTAGGGACGGAAACGACCTTGGACTGTGCTCATCGAATCGGGTACTGGGCTGTTTTTTTCTCCAAGGCTTTGATGTGCGTCAACTGTACACCTGGGCTCGGTTTCACTTTGCGTACAAACAGACTGGCCTCTTGGTTCTGCAACCGTAGGAACGGAGGTGTGGGATCCAGAGAGACGTGTTTTATAGACTTTTATACACCTACATAGAAGTACCCGGATGTTACACAGTCCCCGGATGGACGCGCGGACGTCAACGACTGTACAAGAACAAGGATGTTCACGAATGTTCCAGAGGAAAAACCCGGTGCTTCTCGATTGGCTGATTTATCGACCACTCATTGGTTCTCTTTTGTCGACCGCTGATTGACCCAAATTGAAATGTCCATCCTTCCCAGGTTAATCTAGAATCCCACCAAGCTCGTAATGACCTCCACCACCCCGTCACGCCACTTGGCGGATGCAAGAGTTACCTCCCCCGGCGAACTTACGGTTAGCCGTCCTTTTTATACTACTATGCTGTATCACTAGACCGGGGTAAATCCTGCGATATGATTGGCCAATTCAAGCAAACCACGAGAATAGCAGAATGCCTCCTGTCCATCCCTGTCTGGTGCACCGGACGCGCTTGCGCAGTCGACTCATAGGGCGAATAGGGCCTATCAGGTCCCCGGAGTATTGTTCAGTGAAATCCGCATGTCTCTCACCCCACTGGTTCCTCGTATCCCACTCCACATATTTTGCGCAGGCGCACTTCACCCTGCGCATATGGAGTCGAATCGTTTTACGCTAGGGCGAATGCCTGGCCTGAGAGCTCCTGTTTAATCCAATATGACCTGGGCGATTTGGGGTGTACCGCAGCCTGGGGAGGAGCTTAAAGTGCACCCCCGCCCCCACCTCCATATATTTTCAATATCCCTGAGTCTAGAGTGCTGAAACTCACCACACTGTACCTTTGAGTCAAGCTCTACTCGAAAATGTAAAACAAAAATCCAAGATGGCCTTCACGATGACATCAATGTGAGGTCATATTCGCTGAAACCATTTTTCTATTTGTGGGTCGATTTTTCTAAAGTTTTATTTTTCGATTTTTCTTTTGAAAAACTACTAAATATAACAAGAGAATAATTAGCTTCGCCTAAATAAAATACTTTCTAGTAATGTAGGCCAGAAAAAAAGTGCAAAGAAATGGACAGAAAAGACTGAAAAATCGACTTTCTCGGATACCACATGACGGCATGATCATCTGCACAAGGGGATACGCATATGGCCTCAAAATGCTCCCAATATGATAAGCTAGAAAGTGTCAGCCCCCTCGGTTTCGTCGTTTTGGAGCACAATAGAACATTTCACCCAGGCCAGGTAGGGTAAATGACACTCTCATGTCTCTCATCCCACTGGTTCTCCATATCACGCTCCACACTTTGTGCGCTTTCGCACTCGATCCCACGCATGCTCAGTCGATCCATTTACCTCTCGGTTGAATACCTGAATTCCCAGGGGCTCTCGAATAGTGACAACCTCCCGTCTCTCTCTCCACTGGTCCTCCATATCGCCCTCCCCATCTACTTATTCGACTCGATTTTCGCTTTCTACACTACTATACGGCCCAATAATCGCAATAAGTCGACTTAATAAAAGTCGACTTTTCGCAAAAATCGCGACAAGTCGACTTTTATTAAGTCGATTTTACGTCTTCATAGACAAAAAGTCGATATGAGTAAAGACGACTTGGCCACTTATAAAACTATGTCGCCTTTTCAAAAGTCGACTTGTTGTAATAAACGCGATAAGTCGACTTGCAAAAAGTCGACTTGCAAAAAGTCGACTTGTCGGCTTTAGCGACAACAAGTGGACTTAATAAAAGTCGACTTTTCGTGATAAAACGAAATAAGACGACTTAATAAAGTCGACTTGCCGCGATAATCGCAATAAGTCGACTTAGTAAAAGGCGACTTGTTGTGTTTTAAAATAAGTCGACTTTTCTCAAGTCGACTTATCCTGTTGACATAAATATGTCGACTTTATATAAGTCGACTTACCTTCTTTAAATGGATTTGTCAACTTTTGAAAAGTCGACTTTTCTAGTTTTAAGACGCTAAGTCATCATAAATAACGCAATTTTTCGTGATAAAAGTGAATAAGTCGACATACATAAGTCGACTTGTGATGATGATGATGACAAGTCGACTTGTAATAAGTCGACATATTCTGTTTTTCAGGAAAAGAAGATGGCTCACCAGTGCTTCCGTATGGCACAAATAGAACACCATATAATACAGATAATATCACACCTCCTTTTGCACGAACTGAATTATATAAAAACTCGTTCCTTCCTACTGCCATCCGGATGTGGAATAATCTGGATGTCGCTATTCGAGATTCTGTTAGTTACTCTTCTTTCCGTCGAAATCTCTCCAGAAACGATAAAATTGGTGGCAGGAAAGTCCAGATCATCCATTCACTTTTTGCGACTTGGATGCAGTTCACTTTCTCATATGTACTCACGACATCTCCGCGAATCCCCAGCTTGCACATGTGGGCATCTGAATGAAACTCCATAACATTTCTTCCTTTTTGTCCTGTATACGCTGCAATTAGAAATATAATAACCCAACTACCAAACCACGACACTGACACTCTTTTATTCGGAAATCCATTGTTGACATCTGCTGAAAACACAAACATTTTTACCTGTGTTCATATGTTCATTGTACAGTTCAAAAGATTTCGTGAATAATTTGAACTGCATCCAGGTCTATCAAATCCATCCGAGCTTCTGCTTGCATTTATCTTATTTATCTTATTTATCTCATTTCGGTTTGTCGTCACTGATATGTATTCAAATCAAATGAACCCATATATATATATATACATACACACGATAATATCAGTATGCATTTTATGGTATATGAATTATTTCATTATCTACGTGTGTACAATATGATATGCAACTGTTTTTATAAATCTTGCTCCGCTGCGTACAGGTCAATTAATTAATGATTTATTAAGATGTGTATGCATGCACATATGTACGTCTGGTGCAAATATTGATACACGGTACACCCTTTATATTAATCAGCAGATTTATGCATTCGCTTAATCTTACATACATTTATATCTAATTTGACCTGTATACTATATATCCGCCATTGTACATTACGTTTTTTCAAAATGTATGGGAAAGGCGTTAATATAGGCAATGCGCCTGTTCGCCGATCCCAATTTCATTTCAAATAAATATATAGTTTAAATCATAATAGAGCTGCTATATAACACTGGTGCCAAACCGGTTATGACTGGTCAAGTACGACGAGGGTCGGTGAACGTTGCGTAATTACTATAGTACTGAATGACCTGCACAAACAGGTCAACTTACCCTGTCTATTGGACAAAGTTAAGTCCCCACCATTGATCGGTGATAGCGTTTACAACCCCCGTACACACCCGAACACACCTGATGATCGGTGATAGCGGTAACAACCCCCGTACACACCCGAACACACCTGATGATCGGTGATAGCGGTTACAACCCCCGTACACACCCGAACACACCTGATGATCGGTGATAGCGGTTACAACCCCCGTACACACCCGAACACACCCGATGATCGGTGATAGCGGTAACAACCCCCGTACACACCCGAACACACCTGATGATCGGTGATAGCGGTTACAACCCCCGTACACACCCGAACACACCTGATGATCGGTGATAGCTGTTACAATCCCCGTACACACCCGTACACACCTGATGATCGGTGATAGCGGTTACAACCCCCGTACACACCCGTACACACCTGGTGATCGGTGATAGCGGTTACAACCCCCGTACACACCCGTACACACCTGATGATCGGTGATAGCGGTTACAACCCCCGTACACCCCCGTACACACCCGAACACTCCCGTATACACCCGAACACACCTGATAAATGTAAACAAATATTCAGATATTTTACCGCTGATAATGTTCGACTCATAGATAATAAAACCAATCTAGATATATCTTATCTGGTTTACGCAAATGATTTACGCGCCAAATATATAAAGCTATGCTCTAAACAATAAATGTGAGCTCATTCATGTATAAACATTATCCAGGGCGAATATGTGGCATTATTCGAAATCTCCGTTTACAAATATCATCCGCAAAATTAGCATATACTATAAATTGAATTGTAACTTCAAACTATTTCTATACAACAATTACAATACAAAATACTGTGAAAATAAGCAAATAATCAAATATGAACTAACCTGTTTGCTGAACACCCAAAACCCCGACAGAAACAAAACTGGTAGCAGAAACGTACAACTCAAAATCAGAAAACGTAATGAACAAAGAATCCAATTCGACTCTACCCCAAATCTGTGCAGCTAACCAAAATCACCCAGTGAGTATTCAGACAAATACACACGCTCCTTTCATAAACCGACCAGTCACATTCGTCAGCACAGTCGCCGTCAAGGTAAACACTGAATAGTCATAAGTCACGAACAGTCACGAATACAAACGAACACTACATCTACATAACTAAATGGAACGGACTAAAACCCGGTTCAAAGAACAGTAACCCCTCGACATACTCCCCCCTCATGTTAAAATGACGTCCTCGACAATTATGTTAATACGTTATTGATTTGGCTGTACTGTAGCCTGTAGTAGCATAATCATTAGTCTGTAGGGTTTTTCTTTAGTTTCCTGAGAAACTTCAGACTCCACTAGTGACTGCAAGACGTTGATAGAGTCCTCCAGTCAGACTGACACATCACGTAATCACCCGAAGTCATCCAAGTCGGTTGCGTCTTGGTTATGGAAGAGCGACGTAGAGACCCGTCACTCGGTTGCTCAGGTGCTTCAGTTACTCCATCGTCCGATTCTACAGCTATTTCCGGATCAGCTTCTACTTCTTGAGAAGTGTGGTCGTCACCACGATCCGTTAGTACTTCATCAGCAGGCACCTGATCGTCACCCGGCTGCAGCTTCGGTCATCGGCTGTCCAACCTCATCACCAACAGACGAAACGTCTGGAATCTCTGGGATTCCTGTCGCCATTTGTACATTGGAGGACATCTACTACTGGACTTGGGAGTGCTTTTGTCTGCTGATTCATCTTGTCCTGGTACTATTTGAACTGACTCTTCTCCAGTTATGATCCCCACTGGCAACAAATGGTTGCGGTGCAGTGTCCTTAAACGCCCACCACCATCTTCTTGCTCGAATTTGTAAGCGGGGATAGCCGAATTTGGTTGGCTCAGTACGACGTACACACCCTCCTCCCAACGATCGGCAATCTTGTGCTTCCCGTCGAAGGCCTACTTGAGCACAAGAACACGATAGCCGGTCTGCAACGTCGCGCCGCGTACCTTGGGGTCGTAGCCTTTCTTTTGGTTCTGTCTGGCCTTCCTAGCGGCCTCCGATGCCAAATCGTATGAAGCGGTCAGCCTCGCTCGCAGATCCTTAACGTACTTCGTCAACGTCGTTGAGGAATCGTTTTCACGCAAGACGAATGCTATGTCAAGAGGCAAACGCGGTTCCCTAACAAACATTAAGAAGAATGGTGACTGTCCGGTGCTTTCGTGCCGGATGTAATTGAAGGCTTGTACGAGCGAACCAACAAACCGTTTTCTAGTCGCTCTTCTGGCTAGGCATCAAAGTGCCTAACATATCCAGTAGACTACGGTTGATCCGCTCGCACATGCCATTGCCCATGGGATGGCAAGGAGTTGTGCGCGACTTCGGCATTCCCAGAAGGGTACAATTACAACGCATATAAGGCAAGTGGGAAGAGGTGTCGACATACTGACAGAGTCACATGCCTTTACAGTATAGTCTTCTGGTTAACCTATTAACCTATTCTAAAGCACATAACAAGAATATAACGATTCGTGAGATGTGTTGTATCTCAGGTACGCTTTTATTGCACCCGCTCATGTGGCAACTTGCATGACATGACCACACGGCCAATAGCATCGGCATAAGCGGGATTACATACGAATCTAGAGAGCTATGATGGAAATGCTCTGACAACCCGTATATTGGTAATTGGTGAGCTGTATCGCTGTGACAACTCGTACACTGGAGATTGGTGAGTGGTATCGTCGTCAGATGAAAATGACGGCATTTAGCACAAAAGACTAGTCTGTAAGGCCCGATGTCGACCCAGCATCAACTTCTCACAATGCCAACATATATCAAATTACAAGCGTCTAGTCCGTCATTCATGATCCAGCCGTCGTCCATTAGAGAATATCCGCGTCCATAATCCAAAGACCTATTCCATATTCCATATAACAGTATTAGCACCAAATTCAAAAAGACAGTCATAGTATACATAAACATAGGCTTGTTTCCTGCAAGAGAGAAGCGGTCAACAGTTTTCAATGATGCCGGCAAGACATCATGATGTTCCAAAAATATCAAATCCGTATCGCTGATCAGTATTCTTAATCCATAATATTCGTTGTAAAGTCGTCATCTAAAGAATGATGTATCTCAGTCACGCTTTGATTGTGACTGTTCATATGAGTACCATGAGGATCTTGAAGTACATGGGTTCATACGGCCCCTAGCCCCGGGTTAAGCGGAATTAGACACAAGTTACGAAACGTAGCGCCATAGATCTTGCACGCTACGTTCGCATTTTGCTATCAGCATGCGATATGTATCGCCAAATTTAAGAAACTTTGAGTGGAGGCGCTTGGTGGAATAGAGGTCTGTTCAGGGGGCGGGCCTCGTGGACGAAACGTCCACCAGCAGAATCTCGCCATATACAGGTAAAAATTACAACGCATATAAGGGAAGTGGGAAGAGGTGCCGACATACTGACAGTCACAAAACTTCATAGTATAGTCTTCTGGTTAACCTATTCTAAATCACATACCAAGAATCTAACGATTCGTGATATGTGTTGTATTTCAGGTACGCTTTTATTGTACCCGTTCATGTGGCAACTTGGATCATATGACCACACGGCCCCTAGCACCGGCATAAGCGGTATTAGATACAAATCTAGAGAGCTATGATGGAAATGCTCTGGCAACTCGTATACTGGTAATTGGTGAGCTGTGTCGCTGTGACAACTCGTACACTGGGGATTGGTGAGCGGTATAGTCGTCAGATGAAAATGACGGCATTTAACACAAAAGACTAGTCTGTAAGGCCCGATGTCGAACCAGCATCAACTTCCCGCAATGCCAACATATATCAAAGATCAAAAGGTCTGTACATGGGGTGGGCCTCGGGGACGAAACGTCCACCAGCAGAATCTTGCCATATACCGGTAAAAATTACAACGCCTATAAAGGAAGTGGGAAGAGGTGCCGACATACTGACAGAGTCACATGACTTCACAGTATAGTCTTCTGGTTAGCCTAATCTAAAGCATATACCAAGAATCTAACGATTCGTGATATGTGTTGTATCTCAGGTACGCTTTTATTGTACGGTATAAGCGGTATTAGATACAAATATAGAGAGCTATGATGGAAATGCTCTGACAACTCGTATATTGGTAATTGGTGAGCTGTGGTGCTGTGACAACTCGTACAATCACTTTACCTTCTAAATTTGCGCCTTTGTTGGCGTAATGTAACCGCTGCGGTATACCATAATGGCAGATAAATTCATAAAACAGTACCTCGGCAGTTGTTTTCGCGGTCATGTTGCGAGTTGGAATTGCCTGCGCGTACCTAGTAAAATGATCAGTAATAACTAGAATGTGCTGAAACCCACCCTTAGAAGTTTCTAATGTGAGGAAGTCTGTGCACACCAACTGCAACGGTTGAACTTTTGAAATACCCACCAACGGAGCGCGCGGTGGAAGGCGAGCTTTCCGTTTCAGACAACGAGAACACTGCTGTGCCCACTGCTCTGCATCTCTGACCATGACAGGCCAATAGAACGATCCCTTAAAACGGAAATCAATCGGTCTCTGCTGGGATGACCCAAGTCATTGTGTGTCGCCTGCAATGCTTCCGAAATATACATCTGCGGTAGGACCAACTGCTTCCGAGGTTTCCCATTTACCTCTACCTGCCTATGTAGCACACCTTTATGCATGACCAGCCTTTCAAAGGATCGTAATATTTGAGCATGCTGCCAGTCTGAGGGTAAATCAGCCTTCCTCGGCTTCTGGCCGGTCCGGATGAATTTCAGTCAAAATGAGAGGATATTGTCTGCTGATTGTGCCCTTCTCCAATCGCGATCAGGCATATTGTTCAATTCCTGCCCTGTATCTACGTCGAAGTCGTCTACCACGGAGCTGGACATGCACCTCGTCTCCACCAGTGGCGTCAATGACAGTCCTGCGGACACAGCATGTTTGCTGTCGGCTGGAATGGAATGGTCATGCAGCGACAGCGGTCTAACGGCAGCATCTTCTGGCAGTCTGGAAAGTGCATCGGCGTCCGCATTGGCCTTTCCAGCCCTGTGCTCTATATCAAAGTTTTAGCTGGCGAGAGTCGCTAACCACCGGTGACGTCGAGATTAGCCGTTGTCAGAACGTACGTCAGCGGATTGTTGTCTGTCTTCGCGATTTTAATCAACGTCACAAAACTTTGTTGCAGAAACTTATAAAACAGGGCTATTCCACCAAGCGCCTCAACTCAAAGTTTCTAAAATTTGGCCATACATTACAACACATATAAGGGAAGTGGGAAGAGGTGCCGACATACTGACAGAGCTACATGACTTCACAGTATAGTCTTCCGGTTAACCTATTCTAAAGCACATACCAAGAATCTAACGATTCGTGATATGTGTTGTATCTCAGGTACGCTTTTATTGTACCTGTTCATGTGGCAACTTGGATGATCTGACCACATGGCCCCTAGCACCGGCATAAGCGGTATTAGATACAAATCTAGAGAGCTATGATGGAAATGCTCTGACAACTCGTATATTGGTAATTGGTGAGCTGTTTCGCTGTGACAACTCGTACACTGGGGATTGGTGAGCTGTATCGTCGTCAGGTGAAAATGACGGCATTTAACACAAAAGACTATTCTGTAAGGCCCGATGTCGACCCAGCATCAACTTCCCACAAATGCCTATCGCATGCTGATAGCAAAATACGAGCCTAGCGTGCGAGATCTATGGTGTTACGTTTCGTAACTTGTGTCTAATTCCGCTTAACCTGGGGTTAGGGGCCGTATGAACCCATGTACTTCAAGATCCCCATGGTTCTCATATGAACAGTGACAATCAAAGCGTGACTGAAAGCGTGACTGAAATACATCATTCTCTAGATGACGATATTACAACGATTATTATGGATTAAGAATACTGATCAGCGATACGGATTTTATATTTTGGAACATCATGATGTCTTGTCGGCATCATTGAAAACTGTTGACCGCTTCTCTCTTGTAGGAAACTAGCCTATGTTTATGTATACTATGATAGTCTTTTTGAATTTATTGCTAATACTGTTACATGGAGTATGGAATAGGTGTTTGGATTATGGACGCGGATATTCTTTAATGGACGACAGCTGAATTATGAATGACGGACTACACGCTTGTAATTCACAACAAATTTCTGGCCTATCGTGAAATTTTTCACAAACCGACAACTTCAAAGCCAGAAACTCCAGCTTGTGGGCGCTGTAATTCTTCTTAGACTTACTGAGACTTTTGCTGGCGTAACAAACAACTTTCAGAATTCCATCCTGCTCCTGGTAGACCACTGCCCCTTAGTCCTTGACCACTCCATTCCAGTCGACAGCATACATGCTGTGTCCGCAGTACTGTCCGTGACGCCACTGCTGGAGACGATGTGCCTGTCCGCCTCCGTGGTAGACGACTTCGAAGTAGACACAGGGCAGGGCAACATGTCTGAACGCGATTGGAGAAGGGCACAATCAGCAGGCAATATCCTCTCATTTTCAGTAGAATTTTCAGAATGGTAGGGTGAGTTTAAGTTCCACTCTCAATCGCTTGAAGGCATAACATTGAATCTGAGAATATGATATATTGGAAGAGACTGGAAAAATTGACGACGTCTGGGGCCGATTTCATGAAACCTCACTTGACTTGACTTTTCCAAGGGCGATTTTCGCACTTGACCAAGTGCACTTCAAAAAAATCTCAAGTTTTGTTTCATGAAACGTTTTTGGCCGCACTTGGTCAAGTGATGTTTGAAGTGACCTTTTTGGAACTCTTTTGTGCGATTTGGTAATAAATAGTACCCCCGCAGAATCAAGTGCATGCCTGAAATACCTGATGCGCCGGAGCCGATCGGTAGAATTTGAGGTGTCAAATAAATATGTCTGTGCCATGTTTGGCCCTATGAGATGAAGAACAATGCCCCTACGTGTATTATGATGCATGGGCAGATGAAAAAAACTTATTTTTCGACACCATCTCCCGTCGTATTGGTCATTTCAAGTACGTTTTTATTTCAAGTGCGGTTTTCAAGGGAGGTCATACCTCACTTGAACTCAAGTGCGATTTCAGGTTCAAGTGAACTTTCATGAAAAGCAAAAACTCAAGTCAAGGGAGGTTTTCAAGTGCACTTGAACTTTCAAGTGCGAAAATTGCTGCAAGTGAGGTTTCATGAAATCGGCCCCTGGCGACTAAAAAGCAACAATATGGCTCTACAAGAAAGCATTCATCGACATCTAACATTCAGACCCTTGTATCTTGCCGACAGTCAACTTTTGAGCGCATGGAACTACATGTAGTTTTTGTCGTGACGTAAGATAATTGGTTTTGTTATAGACAGGTCCCAGCCAAGAAAAAACTAACATTTTTTCCGGTCAAAGTTTTCTCAGTGGTTCCGTCATCCTTGACGTATGCCCTTTCAATTTAGCTGAGGGGCCACCTGGATTTGGACTCAAATCCAATATGGCCGCTAAAATTCAAAATGGCGGCCAATGTTCATTGAATCACACATTTTCCTGCCCAAATATGTAGAGATGGACCATCCTTGGTCCGAATGCGTCCTGTGGGGTGTCATCTTGTAGCCCTCGGGGTGTAGATCCCGATTTGAGGGATATCCATGTCATCTGTGACGTCATCGGTGACGTCATCAGTACGAGTAGTAACGAAAGCGGGCATTTTGGGGGCGCGTGGGGATGTGTTTGGGGTAAAGATGGACCATCCTTGGTCCGAATGTGTCGTGTGGGATGTCAGTTGTAGCGCTCAGGGTGTAAGGTTCAGGGTGTAAAACCTGAGGTTTTTCCATGTCATGTGTGACGTCATCAGTAGCGAAAGCGGGAGTTTCGGAGGTGCAATGGAGTGCGTTTGGAGTAGATGACGGCCTTTTTTCCCATCCAGCTACCTGGTAGAGTTACCTGAGAGTGTGTGCGCGCGTGTGTGTGAGTAAGTGAGTGAGTGTGAGTGGGTGAGTGGGTGAGTGAGTGAGTGAGTGAGGCGTGCACAACGCCCTTGAGCCATCCCCAACTCCCATCTTAACGCATGGACTCCCTGACGACGGTGAGTGAGTGAGAGCGTGAGTGAGTGGGAATCGACTGGACTAATGTATCGTCCGTTTTCAACATTTTGCGCATGCGCAGTCTGGCCGTAGTATAGAAAGCAGGCATTTTGGGGATTCGTGGAGGTTTGGTGAGTAATTGAGGGACCATCCCTGGTCAAATGGACCGTGTGAGATATCAGTTTGAAGCTCTGGTGGGGCAGACAGGCTTGTTTTCATTGGAAGTCGCGTCAATCTGCGCATGCGCAGTTGGGGTGTAGTAAGTGAAGTGGTCATTTTGGGGGGTTCATGGGGTTTGTTGAGTGATGAGGGGCCATTCTTGGTCCGAACGCCTCGTGTGAGGTGTCAAAGTGAAGCTTTCGTGGTGTAGACCATGACTTGAGTGGTGTCCCTGTCATCTGTGACATCATCAGTAGGAGTAGTAGCCAAAGTGGGAATTTTGGGGGTGTGAAGTAAGGTGTTTTGGGTAGAGAGGGACCATGGTTGGTCCAAATGGCTCGGTTGGGGTCTGAACATGCGCAGTGGTGGTGTAGTAAGTAAAGTGTTCATTCTGGAGGAGCGTGGGGATGTGTTTAAGCGATTGAGGGACCATTCTTGGTCCGAATGCGTCGAGTGAGGTGTCAAAGCAAAGCTTTCATGATGTGGGCCACGACTGGAGGGATATTCGGGTCATCTGTGACGTCATTGCTAACTTCTCAGTAGGAGTTGTAGCCAAAGTGGATATTTTTGGTGTGTGAAGGAAGGTGTTTAGGGTAGAAATGGACCACACGTGGTCCGAATGCGTCGTGTGAGGTGTCATCTTGTAGCAACACCCACCAACGACAAGCTGAATGCTGCAACGCCCTGGTGAATTAGCCCTGAAGACCTGCACGCCTATACGTAGCTCTACGGGTGTAGTCCGGAATAAGTACTATTCCGATTGGTTGGTTCAAAATTAGGGCAACAACAACAACAACATCAAAAATTACAGGTTAATCCTTTTATTATCCCCTCCATCCCAGCACAACCACCACCACCACCATCGCCACCACCACCGGGCGTTGACGCTCGTCAACGCCCGGTGGTGGTGGTAGCTCCCATGTGGCAAAGTTCCCGGATCGGAACTCTTGGAGCTCAAAGCTTGTGGAGCTCAGAGCTCGGAAGTGACGTCATCGCACGCATGTGCGTGTACCCGTGGTGCACCCTGTATCCTATAGCCATTAGGGTATAGGGTACACCAGGATGCGGGTGGACCATGACGTCACTTCCGATTTCTGAGCTCCACAAGCTTTAAGCTCCAAGACCTCCGACCCAAGAGCTCTGCCACATGGCAGCTACCACCATCACCGGACGTTGATGGGCGTCAACGCTCGGTGATAATAGTGGTGTGTGGTGGTGTCAGTACATATAGGGATTAACTCGTGTCCCTCATCATTCTGAGATCAGAACAATGAACTTCCGAATACACGGACAATAGCATAAGTGAATTATAAATACACCCATAGCCGTTCCCATAGCGTGGATGTGCTGTGATGGAGGGAATAATACAAGGATTGACCTGTAATCTTTGATGTTGTTGTTGTTTTTGTTGCTCTACTTTTGGACTAACCAATCAGAATAGTACTTATCACGGACTACACCCATAGAGCTACGTATAGGCGCGCAGGGTTTCAGGGCTAATTCACCAGGGCGTTGAAGCATTGAGCTTGTCGTTGGTGGGTGTTGCTACAAGATGACACCTCACACGATGCATTCGGACCACGGATGGCCCATTTCTACCCCAAACACTTTCCTTCGCACCCCAAAAATATCCATTTTGTCTACAACGCCTACTGTGGACGTAAGCAATGACCCGCATATCCCTCAAGTCGTGGTCCGCACCATGAAAGCTTTGTTTTGACACCTCACACGACGCATTCGGACCAAGAATGTTTCTCAATCGCTCAAGCACATTCCCACGCACCTCCAGAATGACCACTTTATTTACTATACCACAACTGCGTATGTTCAGATTTGCGCGACTTTCAATAAAAAAAACATGCCAGTCTGACTCTATCCAACGAAAGCTTCACTAGGACACCCCAACCGGGCCATTTGGACCAAACATGGCCCCTCTCTACCCCAAACACATTACTGCACACCGTCAAAATTCCCACTTTGGCTACTACTTCTACTAATGACGTCACAGATAGCAGGGACACACCTCAAGTCATGATCTACACCACGAAAGCTTCACTTTGACACCTCACACGAGGCATTCGGACCAAGAACGGTCCCTCGTCACTCAACAGACCCCCACGCACCTCCCAAAATGACCATTTTACTAACTACACCCCAACTGCGCATGCGCAGATTGGCGCGACTTCCAATGAAAACAAGCCAGTCTGACCCACGAGAACTTCACACTGATACCCCACACGGTCCATTTGACCAGGGATGGTCCCTCAATCACTCAACAAACCTCCACGAATTCCCAAAATGCCTGTTTTCTATACTACGGCCAGACTGCGCATGCGCAAAATGATGAAAACGGACGATACATTAGTCCAGTCGGATCCCACTCACTCACTCACTTACTCACTCACTCACTCGCCGTCGTTAGTGCGTCCATGCGTTAAGACGAGCGTTGGGGACGCCTCAAGGGCGTTGTGCACGCCTCACTCACTCACTCACTCACTCACTCACACTCACTCACTCACTCACACACACACGCGCATACACTCACACTCATATCTAACTCTACCAGGTAGTTGGATGGAAAAAGGCCGTTATCTACTCCAAACGCACTCCATTGCACCTCCGAAATTCCCGCTTTCGCTACTACTCGTACTGATGACGTCACAGATGACAAGGAAAAACCTCCAGTCGTGTTCTACACCCCAAGAGCTACAGTATGACACCCCACGCGACACATTCGTACCAAGGATGGTCCATCAACCCCAAACACACCCCACGCACCCCCAAAATGCCCGCTTTCGCTACTACTCGTACTGATGACGTCACCGATGACGTCACAGATGGCATGGGTATCCCTCAAATCGGGGTCTACACCCCGAGAGCTACAAGATGAAACTCCACAGAACGCATTCGAACCATGATGGTCCATCTCTACATATTAGAGCAGGAAAATGTGTGATTCAATGGACATTGGCCGCCATTTTGGATTTTGGCGGCCATATTGAATTTTCTGACCAATTACAAATCATTCCAAAATTAACTAATTATTCATACCCTACGTAGGGCTAGAAAAAAAACCTAGTTTGTGGTTAGGAAATTGATTTTCGGGCAGGAAATTGTGAACTTTTATGAGTATTGGCGGTCATTTTGGATTTTGGCCGCCATATTGGATTTGAGGCCAAATCCAGGGTGGCCCCTCAGCTAAATTGAAAGGGCATAAGTCAAGGATAACGGAACCACTGAGAAAACTTTGACCGGAAAAAATGTTAGTTTTTTCTTGGCTGGGACCTCTCTATTACGTGGGATCGGAGATGACGTACCAGATATATCAAGGACGTGTTTTATAAGTATTACGCTACTTTAAGCCTCTTGTATCAATGCTTGTCCGTGGCTGAGCTAGTGGGTTAGTTAGTTAGCAGACGCGATTGCAAAAAGCCTGTTTCACAGGTGTAAGAATGATGGGCTTGATAACTGAGAGTACTTGATAACTGAGAGTACTTCTGTAACGCAATGTATCTCTCTTGTCATGGTTAACCATGTATGTTAAAGCTTTAAATCAGGGAATTTATATTACAGACATGGTTATCAGATAGGCATTGAGTGTGAAAAAAATAATGTTGACGTTTGATCTCACATTAGATAAGATTAAGTTTTGTTTCTTGTGTTCTACCCCGAACATTAAATTGTATGCTATAATTGCTAATAAGTTAGGTTGATATATTACCTCAGTCAATAAACGGATATAAACAGGATTTTATGTATCTGTGACGTCACGTCACGTGTCAAAGCATTTTTGGATGTTGACATTATCTCTTATTATACATCTTTGACAGCTAAGATGGATGAGTGGTTTCATTGAAAGGATGGATGCATTATTTCGCTCGGCTCTTTCATCGCATGACTGAAGTTAAGGTACTGGTATCGGTCTAATCCTCCTTTATATAGCACATTCAAACTCCACCTCCTTCGAAATGCAACCATAGAATCAAAACGTTCTATTCGAATGTATTCCATCAGGCAAACCAAGTTCATCGATGGATTATGGTTAGGCTGATGTAAATGTAATCTGGTCATAATTGAAGAAACTGCGCGAGAATATATGATCGAAAATTCCAAATGAAAATCATCCGAACTTCTCAATGATTGGTCTGCACAATTCAAAGCTCTAAAGGATGTTTCCTGTTCCTTGTTGTGCTGATAGAGCTGCCGAAAGCTTAAGGTATTTTGTTTATTGACACACAACTTAGTTTGTGGGCGAGAACTACATGGTGGGTGTCGGATCTGACATGTGTACCTGCCACTGGTAATCGTCCACATGGTTGATGACATGGCTGGTATCAGGTCTGAAGTTGGACTCATTCATATATACACCTACCGTATGCTCGTAATATAAACCACACTTGCAGAACATTATTGTTAGCTGGATGGCAACGCGGCCAAAGATAATTAATGGACGCAAGCAGGTGAAGATTGAGCAACATGGAACCGCATAATCCAGGAGATGACTGGGGAACGCTGAACTCTAAAACCCGGGAGAGGACTCGGGGAACATGGAACCGCATAATCCGCCAAGAATTCATATGAACACACATGCTGATAAAACCAATGATTTTTATTCGAATGGTTCTCGAGAAGACAATCACATAGTGGTCTGATGGGTGGATATGGCACCAATGACACCCACCGCGACCACGACTGATTCCCTCATGCGAATGTTTCGGTATATAAGTGACGCACTAGTTTACGGGACATATTGAATGACCTGACCACATGCACAACCGCTCAAATTGGGTAGGCCTAATGGTTGAAATAAGGTAATGACGCCACATCCGCTGATGTTCGTGGTGCAGAATCATGGACAAAATTATGGAGTCACCACGCATATTTTTTGCTTTATCTGAGAGATTATATACACTTTTATGGGAGTCCGATATTAATTCTCCCTAGGCAAACATGCTCGACTTACGGCTCATGATACTCGACCACTCGTGTGATAGAGATCATGTAGTTGCGTAATCCATTGTATAACGTTAACAGCTACCATACTGACCTGGTTGACATATAGAAAGTTCGAAACGTACAGGAATCACTCGTGATCCTTTGAACACAAAAGTCAAAATACCAGCCTTTGTTGTTTGAAAGATTGTACTATAGTCTCTCAAACCATTATATTTTATTGGTGAAATATTATTGGTATACGAAGCAAATCTGCTGGTCGCCATAGATACCGAGGTAATCATCATTGACCTATACGGTGGGACTCAAACGGGCCGCATCCGACCCTACCTTGTATTCCGAGTTCTGAATTTTCATTCTGCGAATAATTTTTTTTACTTTGCATCGACTTTCATCTGACGATCACAACACTCATCTATTTCCAGTTGACAGGTTCGCAGGGCTATCATAACAGCATTAGTATACTAGCTACTCTCCAATAAAGACTTTCCAGATCAACTATTTTGGCACTGCTGGTGAGTTTATATTGTCTAGGTGTGTAGCAGCGGCGAATCAGAGAACACGAATTGATGTTTCGCAGTCCACTAAAGAAGACGATAAACGTAGCTATATGGTGATCGACAACGGAGTATATGTGTCAGATCTAACAATCAGCATTCAGCCTTTGTCCATAGAAGAATTGTCGCGTCAATTAACGAGATGATGCATACATTCAGCCTTCGTCCACAGAAGAATTGTCGCGTCAATAATGAGATGATGCATACATTCAGCCTTCGTCCACAGAAGAATTGTCGCGTCAATAATGAGATGATGCATACATTCAGCCTTCGTCCACAGAAGAATTGTCGCGTCAATAATGAGGTGATGCATACATTCAGTCTTCGTCCACAGAAGAATTGTCGCGGCAATAATGAGACGATGCATACATTCAATCTTCGTCCACAGAAGAATTGTCGCGTCAATAATGAGATGGTGCATACGTTCGACAGTTACCATCACTATCACAGAGGTATAGAATGAAAACTTGTTTCCTTCAAGAGGGAAACGATCAAAAGTTTACAATGACGGTAATAACCACATCGTGTTATTCACGACAAGTATTCTATAATCCAAATTAAATTCCAAGGAGAGATGAAGACATCAGCGACATATTGCAAACATCTCTGAATTCAGGTATTACCCCCCAGAAGATACATTCGAGATTGTTCGTCAACTCCATTTAACGGAATGGGTGCATCATGGTGACTAATAAAACCCAATAAAATGGTATCTCACCCCTGGGATCTGATCAAACCGAGAAACGGGCAGACTATCCTATGAAGACCATTGAAGAAGCAGTAGTAATTCTCCACATCGTTAGACGCTAGTCGCCAGTTCCAGATTTTAAACGTTGAATACAATTCAGATTTACTAAACTCCCCTTTGGTATTAAATCGGCGCCAGAAGTCTTCCAAAACATCATATCTGGGATGTTAGATGGTATAGATGATGTTCGAGTCATTATATGGTGTGTTTCAATTGACGTCTCAAGAGGGTCCTCTAGAAAGTACGAATTCAGCAGAATGCGGATTTCCGGTCGACGAAATTCCATATGGCCCACTATTTCCTAATAGACTGATTAAAGATGGATTTGAACCAGACCATGGGAAGATGCCGGGCAGTAGAGAAAATCAACCAACCCAGAACCCAAAGGAACTGAACACATCCATCGGATTTATATGGTATTTGGCAAAAGCTCATTCCGAGCCCAGAATTGAACTCCTGGAAAAGACGAATGGCACGGAGACCTGGAACAAGAGGTCAGATTGAAAGGGCCGCCTTACTTTAATCTAGCAAACCGATCACATAATTAATAGATGTAAATTGAACGCAACATATAGAGGTGGTCGTAAAAGATCAAATCAGTAAAATGATCCCACGGGTAAAGATTGCATATCTGAGATTGGAGCGCTATACAAGAGGGGGGAGAAATTGACGTCTGGCGACTAAAAAGCAATCATAAGATTTCATAGGAAAGCTTCCCTCGGCACCTCACATTCAAACCCGAGAATACGGTGGACTCTCGGGCGCTTTTATTGCTGCTGTTCATGTGTGAATTATGATATATCCACACGGCCCCTATTACCAGCTTATGCAGTATTAGGCACGGTAGGCTGTGATGTCACAATAACCGAAAACGATTCGTTTGACGATTTGTATCTCAACCACGGCTTATATAGCTGTTCATGTTGACATCTTGAATGACATTCCCATACGTCCCCTAGCATCGGCTTGAGCGATATTAGATAAAAATATCTAAGACCATTGATGTAATAGCCCCTTCATGTCAACTGATGGAGAATGATGAATTATGTGGCTGACGAGATAGAAGAGACCACAAAATCTGGGAAAAATATTATTAGAATGCAAGTTCTCATTCAAAACACAAATCTGTGAGGCTCGACGCCGACCGCGCGTTTCATAATCCACCAGGTTAACCAGTCACAAATACAATCACAAAGGCTTAGGAGCTGTGGCCTTAGAAGAGGACAGTTGCATATGCCTTCTATATACGGACATCAGAACAACAAATGGGAAAGACAACACTAGCAGTTGTCTGCGGTTGTGCGGTTTTCAAGAGAATCTGCTATGGAAAATTATACATCGACGGCCTAAAATTCAAAGGACTGAGATTGCTGTAAATCTCTGAGAGGCAAGACTGAAAAATACGAATGTGATTTGATCATTTCCGACATTCTTAAGCCAGCTGTCTTCCAGGAAGAATTTCGGCATCCATATATAATGGTAAACCTAATTCATTAAGCCATATTAGCAGCAAAATCCACGCAGCATCAAATAGATTAATGAATTTTCAATGATGCCGACAAGTTATTATGATTATTCTGCAGTCAAGTCCTTATCACTGATCTGTTTTCCAAAGTGGTTTTGAAGTCATTTTAGTCATGCCGAGTAGATTGAACTGAAGGTCAGACTCGAATAAAACCTCCAAATCCTTTACATGATTAACAGATTTCATTACGATCCTACAATCAGATGAACCCATGAAACCCCCGGCTGTCACGTCCCTTTGAGTTTGTCCAGAGAGAACCTGATCAAACATTCGTCAGACCAGTCCTGTTTACCATGTTCAATGTCCTGGGCAGAATCGTCTATGACGGAACCCGCATTGGTTATCAGATCACGTGGTTAATTGCTTTTAAACGTTTGCATGTTACAAATATCACACCCACCTAATGATAATTGCTTGTGTATGGGGGACATGCTTCTTGTGAACGAGCCGAGCTCTACCAGTAACAATTTCTGTAAATAATATTTTCTCTACCTGTCGATTGCGCCTGATTATGTACCTTGCTGTAGCATCCAAATCTCTGTTCTGAATTGTCTAGTGGATACATGCTTCGCTTTTATTTACTGCACAGCATGGTGCAAGAAAAGGTGTCAGAACCGACATACACTACTATTCAACCGTCGTCAACAAAGAACGACATTCAGAAAGAAGGCGTTTGGAGGCATAGCCCTGTTTGACCAAGTTTTGCAATGATGTTCTGCAATTGTGCATGTTGCACAGGATCTAATAAACGCTACAGGCGAGATATGTATACGCCGTATGCAAGTCTGTCTGGACAGAATAGAATGGGTAATTAACCTTGTCAAAATCGTGATCGTCTCTCTTGTCGGAGAGTCGAATTGTATCTTTAGGTTCCTTCGAAGCGAAGGGATATAAATCCTCCACAGCATCGGCTATGTAGGGATGACCAAATGCTAGGAGAAGAAAAGGGCCGTGAAATGGTTAACTTTTGAGAACAGATATATGTCTGCCAAAAGTGGTGCACAAGTTGTACTCATAGGGATACCTATGCTCTATAGGTATATGGCGTCTCCGATCTTCGCAAAAATATTGTTAATGAGAAATTCAAGCAAATATGTAAACAAAGAGATATTTCAAGAATGATATCCTTGACGTGCAGTAGAATCGAAGAAAACCGTATTGCATTGACAATAACGTATCGCAGAACAGTAAACCTCTTCCACACCCAGCTTCTCCTGAAATGCCGAATAATCACCACTACTATAACACGAGCTTTTTTGTACGGCTGCTGCATTCAACTTGACATAGAGGCGAGACTGATCACTGGTCCCTAGTGATGGAAAATACCCGATGTTTTCCAGTGTCATTATCCGATGTGAGCAAAAAATCGAGCCTCTTGCGAGTATTTTCGCCCCGAAATCACGTTGGGCGACCCATATGTTGAACCAACAGATTATCCAGGGCACAGGTAAGTAGTCAATGTTCCTGAACATCGGTTGAGTTGAAACAGGACGAGTCAGTGTTTCACATTCGCAATTCACTGCAGATTAGGAGGTGGCCGGGCCTGGAGCTCTCATGATTCGTAAGAAAATTACATTAGATTCCATCTCCCGATATTTGCCAATCTAACGTCGATACTGTTTCCTTAAATCTGTTGGAATTTGAGGTTCCTCGCGACAAGAGTAGTACAGAAAGGACCGATCTCTTACCATTCGAGGGGAGAGGCGTAAAAGAACGCAACTTTGTGGGCTGTAAATGGGGGTTGTATCAGTTCGTTTGACCTTGAGGTTACTTCCGATCACGAGACTTGAGGGTGAATGCAAAAATAGAACAAGAAAAACAGCCGGACACTGCCCCTAAAACTTCCACAACAGCATTCCGACCTGTTAAGTCCGTTTCCCGCTCTTCTGCCGAGATGTCCGGCTCTTTGTATTTTGCCTATTTTGCAGCCACAGTAAATCAGGTGTTCGGAAGTGGCCTCGAACCAGAAGCGACCTCAGGTTGATCTCAAAGTCAAAGGTAAAAGGACATACAACCCTCATTTACAACCCTCATTTGCGTCTTCCACGAATGATAAGAGATTGGTCTTCCCTTATATGTGTTGTAATTTTCTATGCTACTGACAAGTGGCCAACTAGACAGAATTCTAATCGGCGTGTGTATTACAGGGATTCTTCGGAATAACTTTTGTTATAGAAGGTTCTCGAACTTATTAGCCAAACAATGTTCATAATCCGTGCTTATAACAGAATGATGAGGCGGTGTCCCGCGCCATTCCTATCATTCTGAAGTAATCCATGGATGCATATATCAAAATGTTCTCATCGTTGTTGAAGATTCAATGACGCGATATCCACTAAGTATGAAATTATAAACATTATAGAGATTTTGCTGCTCAGTAGAAGTACTGTATAGCATGCCTGGCTTATTTTTTCACATTTTGAACTGCATTGTCGAGAATGACAGATTGCGCGGGTAATTCTAGAGCGAGCATTTAACGAGTAACATATACACTCCTCGGGAATTCAGAGAGGAAGGGGATGAACGAGCCCAATGCCTTAAGGTATCCAGAGGAAAACTTGGATTAGCAAATTATGCAATTGTTCTTCTAATTCAAGTTTGTCGCTAGTACATTAAATGTAAATAGGAGCAATTAACGAAGGCCAGACACAAATTAAAGCAGCTAGTTTTATTGTGTCCTCTGCCAAATATTGCTCAAGTGGCGATGAAGAGAAAAAGGAGATAAAAATAAGTGAACCGTCATACCTGTAAATAATGTTATTCGTTAACTTCGCTTATATTCCCGTAACCCTGAGAGAATATTCGTTGTTTCTTACGGTTACAAATAAATACTGCATTCTCGCATATTTTTATCTGCTCATCTATGGACTAGCTGAAGCATGAACCTTGGCGAGTATTTTTCTGCTATATTTTTGTGATTATCATGTAAGGTTTCCCAAGATGTTCCTAATAGCTTCGACCATAGCTATTTACAGTTCACACCATACGGATCAGGCATAGACATTTTATATTCCCGTAAAAAGACTGTCCTGTAATTGAGTACTTGACATTCTGCTGTATATCGCTTCATCAAAGCCTGTAATTTTAATGTATCACCGCAGGGCAGGCAGGCATAAGTGATTTTTTTCTACTAGACGAAAACTTGCACGCACGGGCAGACACCCTGTATCTCGCCCCCATCAACAGTCTTCATTTGATTGGCTCGGGATGAATAGCCGCATAGTAGCCGCGCGTTATCCCCAATTACGTTCTTATATGGATAAAAATATTTTTTTTTTATCAGTCTGTTATATTGGAGAAGAATTTCATTGGTTATCGCATCCAGTTGCATAAAATACACATACAAATATATGAAGGTTTGATATTGAATGATATAGTGTTCTTTACGTGTCAACATTGTCAACAATCGGGACCAGGCGTTAAAAGGTATGTACCATTGCCGTCTACCTGTCAATAGAGTTCTAGATTAGCGCTTCTCATGTTTTCAGAATATGTGTGGTTTTATTGCGTGGCCAAGGTGTGTCACAGCCCTTGTAAAAATTTAATTTGGTCCATTTGAAATGTAATTTGCCATGAAGGGGATAATAACCTATATTTAAACAAATCCTTAAAACTGGTGAAGGTTTGTTTTTGGCATTTGTGTGGCACTGGTATTACTGCTTGTTTAGCTATTACATGTCGCAACGTGGGAGATTCGTTCTCTCTATGTCTCTTAAATATCTCTTACATATAGACTATCTTTTGTTTAATCGTGCAACTACATCATTGGATATTGGTACAGTATTGGTTGAAAACTGTGACGATATCAGTGTGTACATTCCAGGTCAACTCAGAGTATCTTTTATGATTTTCTTAGAAACATGTGTTTATTTCGCTGTTAAACTGTCACTATATAAATTCCAATTAGTTATCTCTAGTGGGATATCATTACCACGTTTGTTTCGCTAAACTGTTTAATTGCCACGGGCAAAGATCTCCAAATAACTCGTACACCTGAACCTACCGGTTTAATGTGTAAAATCGGTATCCAGCTTGTATCCTTGTGCAAACATACATGTGTACCTAGTCAATCTATGAGTCCATACCTGTGGCAGATCCGACATTCAGTAGGAAATCCTGGTCCATGCACACTTTATGGTGAGAGACTATTACCACCAACATCCAGGCATAATAACATCATTGTAATGAACACAGGCTGTTATATCTGACGCTCACATACAAGACATTCATGGTGTCCATATGAACACCCACGATAAAAGCCTGGCCGAGATACAGGTCAGTGTTACGGATGCGGCGGATAACCATTATGATCAATGATTAGCATTATTATGTTTATCGCTGATCTCTTGCTACAAATTAGCTTATGAGTATGCATGCTCGGAGTCCAGTTCTAATGGTGTTTTGAGCAGTGCTATTACGTTTAGATAAAGGAATAGTTGTCACGGATAAGAATGGTACGTCATCAACATCAGTCTCGCCGTCAATGGTGTAAACTGCTGACCGCCTCTCTCTTCTAAGAAACCATATTGTACTCTTGTATATTGTTCAGTTAAGGATGTCCGCTGCTGGTAAATAAAAGTAATTAACTTATTGAATAATGTGTGTTGTTGCATTCATAATTGTGTAATATGAGGAAAAACAAAGCAAAACATATAGGTTGGTGTGCATTGTGTAACTGTAGGCAACATTACGTGGACCGATCCATGCTTCATTTGATAAACCAGAAAACATACAGATTATTGAGGTTTGAAGGTTATTCATGAAAAATTCATATAAATACTATTTAACTTTTTCTTATATTCTAAATGTTTGCAGATAATCACAATGTCTATCAAAATTTATCAAGTTCGACGGATGTTGCTGTGCAAAATTCTCATCTAGAAGGCTTTTTAAGCAAATCCGTATCTCTTAATCTAGGAAAGGGAGAAAACCGAATAGGAAAAACGGGCAAAATGGCCGCTAAAGTCAAAAATCACCAGCGGACATCCTTAAGGCAGATTTCGAATTATAGAAATACACAAAGCTATTCTCAGCTATACTTCACGTAAACATATTTAATGCACAAGCTTTTGACAATTGTGCATTAAATATGTTTACGTTGAGTATAGTTCAGAAGTTTCTATAATCAACGTACACACGTATGAGTCTGAAACAGTATATCATGTTTCCGATCGCTGCTTACCCGTGGAGTGAAGAAGGTCTTCGGTTTATTGACCCGGCAGTTGGCTATACTGAATATTGAGTCCAACGTTTGTATAAGAGAAGACAGTCAAACTTATTCGTGTTTTCATCGTGAATACTACATTGTTTTGGGGTTTGTGCCCATAGCTTCTCTAATCAAATACAATATATTGGAGCGATATGCAAGAGGTGGGAAAAATTGACGACGTCTGGCGACTAACAAGCAACTATATGACTCTACAAGAAAGAGTTCGTCGACACCCAGCATTCAGACACGAGAATACGGAGGAATCTCGGACGTAGCCTCAGTATCTCAGCCGCATTTTCATTGCAGATGTTCATGTGTAGACTATGAAGTATCCAAACGGCCTCCATCGCCGGCTCTGATATACTGTATTTTAATTGTGAATGTGGAGAACTTGTGGGTAAGAGAGAGAGAGAGACTTAAATTTAACGTCGCGTGCAGCAAAATTTAGCTATATAGCGAAACAGCATATGAACACGATTATCGGAACATATATATTATCATGAATAACGTTATTGCTGAATATATTCTATTGTGAATGAGGTTATCACAGGATAAATGCTACTGTGAATAAGATTAGTGTAGGATATTACTGTGAGCCAGGTTATCGCAGGATATATAACACTGTGAGTTACATTTCTCAACTGGATTTATTTACTGTGGATTATTCAACGCTGTTGGTTAGACTGTGACAGGATCGACTGAATTTTATCATGATTTGCTCATCAAAGTCCTAAGGACGATAAGAAATTGTGGAAGACAAGTGATTATTACAATATAGGAATTACTTATTCATCTCACGTTTGTGACTTGGTCCGGCGCTCCACCCATATACATCATCAAACGACTACACTGATGAAAATATAGACATACGATGGATGAATCACCGGTGTGAAATGTGGAGGCGAGTGGGGTTTATCTCGAGCAAAGTATTGAATCTAGGCCAGCTGTTTATGTGTTCTCACTTCCAAACGATTCGATGATGCAAATGTTTTTGGTAAAGGCGAAGGTTGTATCCTCAGGAACTTCATCTTGCTGAGATTCCATACAATTTAATAAAACTAACGTCGCAGGTCAGACCAACCGATGGAAGATTTATTTGTTTTAATGAGTATGACCTAACTATGTATAAGGCGGCCCAGAGGTTTAGTAAAACCCAGCGATGCGATTCGCCCTGTACACTCATATCACATACTTTACACACCAATGTATGTGAAACATTCGTTAAATCCTACTCACTCACTCACCCTTTACACACTACTGTTAATATAGTCGTCTTTGTCTGTCACTCCACATGTACACGTTTATGAAGGTTTCAGTTCTTAGGCGATCTTGCTGGTCAGTGAACGATACCACTTACATGTACTTCGAAATAATCTATTCAACCAGTCACATTTTTTATCTAAATATTCCATAAATTAATATATCAGTATTTTCACGTGTGAGCAACGTTAGCACATTTGGAGGGAAAGGTAGACCCATTATAATGTATGACTCGCTATGCCTACAATGTGTATCATCGGAATTCTTTAATCTTTTTGTAGTAATTGATTAGACGTCTCTATTCACGATCAAAGTGACACACACCAGACATATCGATATGATGAATCAATGATAGCATCTTAGGAAATAATATATTTATCGGCCCCGATCATACAGACAGTTATAAATGAGGGCATATTACAGAATGCTAATATGTGCTATAAATACCGTTTGCCGCAATTCTGCTCATTCATCCTATTTCTCCATGCTCACTTTTTTGGTGAGAGAAATTTGACTAGGCGTGTCCGAAATCCATGACGCAACTGTGTGAACCATCAACAGGTCATTACACATGGCAAAGGCAAAGAGTCCAGTCCTTTTACTACATATATGCCACCCTAAACGCAAACAATAAGAAAGCAACATAAAAAGGAAGTGGAAAAAGATGCCGACACACTGGCAAGACATGTTACCCCACAGGCCAATATTCAGACTACATATCTAAAAACATCACACGGACCAAAAATGATCCCTGCTTTGTATCTAATTTACGCTTTAATTGTAGTTGTTCATGTGGACGTCTTGAGTGATATGCCCACACAATCACTAGCACCGGCTTGAGCGATATTAGAAACGGTCAAAAACGAGGAAATTATGAGCAGCATGCATGTTATTCAAATCACAAGCCTGTGAGATACGACGGGGGTCAACGTCATTCTCCACCATGTTAATCACAGTCACAAACTACAAGCACAATAAGAGATACCGGCGTATTAACAAGATGTCGACGTACCAACAAGGTGCCGGCGTACTAACAAGGTGCCGGCGTGTTAACAAGATGCCGGCGTACTAACAAGGTACCGGCGTACCAACAAGGTGCCGGAGTACTAACAAGGTGCCGGCGTACTAACAAGGTGTCGGCGTACTAGCAAGGTGCCGGCGTACTAACAAGGTGCCGGCGTACTAACAAAATGCCGGTGTACTAATAAGGTGCCGGCGTACTAACAAGGTGCCGGCGTACTAACAAGGTGCCGGCGTACTAACAAGGTGCCGGCGTACTAACAAGAAGCCGGAGATGCCAATATAATGTGTAGTTCTTCTTTAATACTGCGAGCACACGAGGGCAATGCTGAGATCAAACGAATGTTTCACATACATTGGTAGGTTATTTATGAACAAACTAAAGAATAATTGACGTAATATAGAGCCCTGTGGGACTCCCGTCTGAGTGATTGACCCCCGACTTACACAGTCGTTAATTTTAACTATGTAAACGTGTAAGGTAGCTTCATTTTGTAAAGCTTATCTAAAAGAAAATGCGTGGTCAACCAGGTCGAATGTTTAGATGCATGAGAATCAGAATTGCACTAACAAGTTTGCCTTCATATATAGCTTTTTACCACAAACCTAGTAGTTTAATAAATGCTGATCGACTGTTTCTTTCTAAGCTCGGACAGATTTTTAGAAAATCATGTTATGTCCCGTTAAATATATGTATGTGTCGTTCAAGAATAGAATAGGTAAAATTGATATTGGGCGATAATTAATGAGATCAGATTATTTTCGTGATGTTGAAACTGGTACTAATAGAGAATTTTCCAAATATTTTGGAATGTTTTCATTTTTATACACATTTATTATACATGTAAGTGAACCAATGCTTTTGTTTTCATTTAGATCGTTTAATATTCTGTCTACATATTCTACATCAAGATGAGGGATTCGAAATTCTATTTCGCATCCAGTGTTACTGGAGACAAAATCGCAGAGACATTAATGATTGTCTGATGGCATACCACCATTAATAGTACAATATATTTACTCTGCTATCTGTGTCGATTAATCGTCAATTTTCATCTGAGGTGAAGGGACGTAGTGGTAGAGCCTTGTCGGATTAGCTTAGACACAAATGTTTTGTGACTGCTTGAAATCGTCACATCCTACTTTGGATACAGCAAATACTACTAGGTGAACTATGCAAGCCCTTCGGACTATATTTTCCCAGAAGGCGTAGTAAACAATGTAATAAATTTGTCATCAACTCTCTTGTCGTAGTCGACGGGAGAGAACATTATTTTATCTCTACTGAGGTAAAGTCTAAATAGGATGTCCCATTTGCATAACCAGTAGTTTCCTTTAAATTGAAGGTGGATATATTTCCTTCATGGCGTAGAAGCAAGAAGATCGTTTATGTAATGTTTGGTGAATGAGAAGCAGCGGGCTTTGAAATTATCATATTTTTAAAGTGATCGTAAACCCTCAAGTAAAGTTTTCCTCAAATGAAAGATCATTGCGAACAGTGTCGGAAAATATTTATTTTAATTGTTTTACGATTTTATTACACAGAGTAAACTGCAATTAAAGCAGGGTATTCTATGGTCGTCTGTTGCAATCATATTTAGGTCCAGTGACGTCACACTGCCTTAATACATACATTTCAAACTTTGTATGCACTTCCCAATGCTTGATTCAAGCTTAAGATGTGTATACTTTGAGTTTCAACACAGACTCACTGTTCCAATGTGCATGTTTCACCAAAATCTGGAAGATGGTAACTTATAAGTGTCAAGTCAATTTGAATCTTTCATTTAATTTCCCCGATTTTGGAACATACACATTGGAACAGTGAGTCTGTGTTGAAACTCAAAGTATACACACCTTAAGCTTAAATCAAGCATTGCAAAGTGCATACAAAGTTTGAAATATATGTATTAAGGCAGTGTGACGTCACTGGACCTAAATATGATTGCAACAGACCACAATAGAATACCATGCTTTAATTGCAGTTGACTCTATGTAATAAAATCGTTAAAAATCAAAATAAATATTTTCCGACACTGTTCGCAATGGTCTTTCATTTGATGAAAACTTTACTTGAGGGTTTACGATCACTTTAATATTCATAATAGAACATAAAAAATGACTGATAAAAAGGTCCACAGTACCCATTGGAACACCTATTTGCTATTGGCATAGATGTTATTAATTATACATGCAAGCAAACAAACATCCCATTAGTGATATCCCTTGTATGTACAGTCTCGACCGCATTGACTGGTGCGTTGTACGAAAATGAATTGTTCTGGCGAATCAAATTGATTCTTAAGTATTTTGTTGACAGTTCGTGAACCTTCGAAGGTTTTTTCGTTTTCTTTAGATTCAGTCGACAATCGCACTCGAATGTGAAAAGAGAATCATTGCATATGAGCTATCAATAATTTACACAAATTCCTGTGAATTTCAATGCAAATGAATGTTTTTGTTCCAAAATACAATTGATGATAATCTTAGCGAACTTAAACATGTTTGCCACCACATTGTAGACATTCAATGTACATCGATCGTATTGGCTTAAAACGCCATGGTCCGCTTGTGCAAGGTTTTCTTGCGAATAGATTGGGCTACTATCCCAGGAATATATCCCAGGTAAAACGAAGCTCCATTAACTTCAAATGTAAGATGAGAACACTCCTTGACACATTATCTGTGCTATTGCTTGTTGATTCACAGTGACCTTGACCTTTCAACTTCGACCTTTCAACCTAGATACAAGCTTCCACTCCATCACTCAAGATTCAGGCGCCACCCATTAAAGAATTTCCACGTTCATAATCCAAAGACCTAAATAACATCAAGATCCATATAACAGCATGTTATCACCAAATTTAGAAAGAAACAGTCACAGTATACATAAACATAAGTTAGTTTCAACTTCAGTCTTGCCGGCATCATTGAAAACTGTTGACCGCTTCTCTCTTGCAGGAAACTAGCCTATGTTTATGTATACTAGGATTGTCGTTTTGAATTTGGTGCTAATACTGTTATATGGAATATGGAATAGGTCTTTGGATTATGGACGCTGATATTCTTTAATGAAGAACGGCTGAATTATGAATGACGGACCAGACGCTTGTAATTCAATTCGTTTCTTTGAATCTCAATGCGTTTTGCTATAAACTTGAGTTATTGCTGAAGTTTGATCACCTTCCACTGGAATAATAGTGTTATCGTATCGTATCATCTCTCACTATAATGTCTTCAGTCACAATTTGCGATATGCTGAATTTTTGTCTGTGTAAAAGTCTTTTCCAAATGATTAACCTTGTACATGTTTGTGACTAACCTTGTATATGTATGTGCCTAACCTTGCACATGTATGTGACTAACATTGTACATGTATGTGACTTGTAAATGTATGTGACTAACCTTGTACATGCATGTCACTAACCTTGTACATGTATGTGATTAACCTTGTACATGTATGTGATTAACCTTGTACATGTATGTGATTAACCTTGTACATGTATGTGACTAACCTTGTACATGTATGTGACTAACCTTGTACGTGTATGTCACTAACCTTGTACGTGTATGTCACTAACCTTGTACATGTATGTGACTAACCTTGTACATGTATGTGACTAACCTTGTACATGTATGTGGCTAACCTTGTACGTGTATGTGATTAACCTTGTACATGTATGTGCCTAACCTTGCACATGTATGTGACTAACATTGTACATGTATGTGATTAACCTTGTACATGTATGTGGCTAACCTTGTACGTGTATGTGATTAACCTTGTACATGTATGTGCCTAACCTTGCACATGTATGTGACTAACATTGTACATGTATGTGACTTGTAAATGTATGTGACTAACCTTGTACATGTATGTGATTAACCTTGTACATGTATGTGACTAACCTTGTACATGTATGTGGCTAACCTTGTACATGTATGTGACTAACCTTGTACATGTATGTCATTAACTTTGTACATGTATGTGACTAACCTTGTACGTGTATGTCACTAACCTTGTACGTGTATGTCACTAACCTTGTACGTGTATGTCACTAACCTTGTACGTGTATGTCACTAACCTTGTACGTGTATGTGACTAACCTTGTACGTGTATGTGACTAACCTTGTACATGTATGTGACTAACCTTGTACATGTATGTGACTAACCTTATACGTGTATGTCACTAACCTTGTACGTGTATGTCGCTAACCTTGTATATGTATGTGACTAACCTTGTACACGTATGTGACTAACCTTGTACACGTATGTGACATAGGAATATTTGCGGTCTCTATATGCGACGACCGCTCACTTTTATCAGCTTGACACGTTTTTGGCGAGCATAAAATGGGAGCAGTCGTAAGTAATGAAACGAAATGGCTCGTAAAATGTCATCTATATCTAGATACAACCTGCTCACTGTGTGTCGATGATTTCAGTGAGAGGTTTTCAGCCTATGTAGAAAGTACAGTTTTGGAAATATTTTGCCAGTTAGGCTGGTAGTCCTATCTATGTACAATTGATTTAATTCAGCTTGTGTGCACAGACGGTACATATTCAAATTAATCTTGGAGATAAAAAGGTACATCACAGATCAAGATTTTAAAAGCAAAAGTGCAATTGTGCATTCTAAAAAGTTGATTACAGCTCATCCAGAAAGTTAAGAAAGAATATCAGCTGCAGACCTATCTCTTGCTTTACACTTTACAATGACTCTAGCTGCTCTGTTTTGAAGTGTTTGGATTTGAGTTGTGTTTCTGTGTGCAGTTTGACCATACAATATCGCAACAGTCAATTGTTGGTAGAATCATAGAATTAATTGTACGGCAGGTTTGCAACATCTTTCTTAATAAACGGTCTAAGACGACTCAAAAGAGCTTCTCGCTGTGGATAATCGCTATATAAATGACGCAGTGAAGGATATATATCCACCTTCACTGGATTTGAAGGAAACTACAGATAGCCCTACAGGCACATCTTATTTAGATCTCTATCTCTATAAAAATGAAGCGGGCATTCTCTCTCGTCGACTTTATGACAAAAGAGATGATTACAATTTCGACATCGTAAACTATCCCTTTCTGGACAGTAATATTCCAGTGGGACCTGCATATGGCGTATACATATCTCGCTTAGTAGCATTTGCTAGATCCTGTGTTAAATGTGACGATTTTAATCAACGTCACAAAACGTTGTTGCAGAAACTTATAAAACAGGGCTATTCCACCAAGCGCCTACACTCAAAGTTTCTCAAATTTGGCGATACATATCGCATGCTGATAGCAAAATACGAACGTAGCGTGCAAGATCTATGGCGCTACGTTTCGTAACATGTGCCTAATTCCGCTTAACCCGGGCTAGGGGCCGTATGAGCCCATGTACTTCAAGATCCTCATGGTACTCATATGAACAGTCACAATCAAAGCGTGACTGAGGTACATCATTTTTAGATGACGACTCTATAACGAATATTATGGATTAAGAATACTGATCAGCGATACGGATTTGATATTTTTGGAACATCATGATGTCTTGCCGGCATCATTGAAAACTGTTGACCGCTTCTCTCTTGCAGGAAACAAGCCTATGTTCATGTATACTTTTGTCTTTTTGAATTTGGTGCTAATACTGTTATATGGAAATGGAATAGGTCTTTGGATTATGGACGCGGATATTCTCTAATGGACGACGGCTGGATTATGAATGACGGACTAGACGCTTGTAATCCTACTGGAAATTTTATTACAATTGTTGTTTATATGAGTATTCCATTTAAGATTATTGTCAAACCCTACGCCTAAATACTTAACATTAAACGCTTGTTCAATGAAATTACAACGCATATAAGGGAAGTAGGAAGAGGTAACGACATACTGACAGAGCCACATGACTTCACAGTATAGTCTTCTAAACTAAAGTGGCAGCATTAGATCTGCTCTGTTACAAGTAGGTTCCCCTGCCCCTCCCCCTCCCCTCCCTTCCCTTCCCCGTCGTGATATAGCTGAAAAAATGTTGAAAGCGACGTTAAACCCTATTCACTCACTTCTAAACTAAAGAATCAGCCATGGCTAAGTTAAAATTTTCAGATGACGTTAATCGTTGTTGAGAACCTAAAAGCATACTCTTGCTCTTGTTTACATTTAGTGTCACTCTGTTATGATGAAACCAGTTAAGTTCGAGCCACATTGGCCGCCATGACCTTATTGTCCATCCGTTTATTAACAGTATCTGTATTCAAGAAAACTGATCGCCGATATATTCATTTGAGAAACCATAAAGCATTCTTTAGCTCTACTACACACAGGGGATATCATGCATGAGATGCTTCTCTATTTATAGTTCTCATTAAAACTATCTATGTGAAATTTGGCAACACAATATATCATCAGCAGCAGAGAGAGGGAATTAAGGTTTAACGTCGCGTTCAGCAATATTTTAGTTACATAGCGACAACATATATCAACGGCAAATAGGTACTAATTGTGCACTCCTGTTGGCTGAGGTATATCTGTTATGAATATGACTATATGCAGGCACTTTCAAAAACCGATCAATTCAAAGCTCGTTCTTTTTCAATCACCAAACGTTACACAGACGAACTTCTCTCTGTGGATGGTCGCCATGTAAATGCCGTAGTGAAGCATGTGTTTCCACCTTCTCTGGATTCGAGGTAAACCTCAGATGGCCGTATATAGCTGCACATCATGTTTGGACCTGTGTCTCTACAGAGGTGAAACGGATCTTTACAACGAATATTATGGATTAAGAATACTGATCAGCGATACGAATTTGATATTTTTGGAACATCATGATTTCTTGCCGGTATCATTGAAAACTGTTGACCGCTTCTCTCTTGCAGAAAACTAGCCTATGTTAAAGTATACTATGATTGTCTTTTTGAATTTGGTGCTAATACTGTTATATGGGATATGGGATAGGTCTTTGCATTATGAACGCGGATATTGTTTAATGGACGACGGCTGAATTATGAATGACGGATCAGACGTTTGTAATTCTTTCTGGTCCACTTTGTGGCAACAGGGATGAGTACGGTTCCACTGTCGTGGGCTATCCCTTTCTGGACAGCAGTGTTCCAGTAGGACCTGCGTATGGCGTACGCATATCTCGCCAGGTAGCATTTGCTAGATCTTTGTGTTAAATGTGGCGATTTTAATCAACGTCACAAAACATTGTTACAGAGGCTTATAGGACAGGGTTATGTCACCGGGTGCTCACAATCGGGGTTCCTCCATTTCATCGGTATATGTCGTTTGCTGATGGCGGAATGCGAGCGTGGCGTGCAGGATCTATGGCGTTGCGTTTCGTGGCTTGTGTATGGTTCCGCTTGGCCCGGGGCTGGGGGCTGTATGAACCCATGTACTTCAACATCCTCATGGCGCTCGTATGAACATCCACAATTAAAGCGTGAGATACATCATTCTCTTGATGACGACTTTGCAAAGTATGTCAAATGGATTTTATATTTTTGGAACATCATGATGTATTGCTGACATTATTGAAAGTTATTGATCGCTTCTCTCTTGCAGGAAACTAGTCTGTGTTTATGTGTACTCTGGTTATCTTTTCGAATTTCGTGCTAATGCTTTTATATGGAATATTGAATAGGTCTTATTTTTATGGGCGCGGATATTTTTTAATGGACGACGGCTGAATAATGAATGACGTACCAGAAACTTGTAATTGCTCTTTCAATATCTTGTCGATGTTTGGAAGAGTAAATGAAAGCAGTCTCATCAGCATATAAAGCAACATGAAAGTTGTGTACAGCTAAAGGAAGATCATTTATATACAATATGAAAAACAAAGGGCCCGAAATGGACCCTTGTTGAACTCCATACTCAAATGGGAGTGGCGTGGATGTAACACTATTAAATGAAACGCACTGGGTTATGTTACGTAAATAGCTTTGAAACCGGTATATTTCAGTTCCATTAATACTAAGTTTTCTCATTTTTGTAACATTAATCCACAGTCCATGCTTTCTTAATGTAGAGAAATAATATGCCTGTTAATAGGCCTTTGTCCATGACTCTTAGTATTCGAGTGCTGAAAATTGAGTCCCATACGGGTTCGAACCAGCTACCACCGGAGACCGCCATCAATATGTCGGCGATCTGAATTACTCGGCCAACAGACCACCCACTGGCCGGTAATGATGAAAGCGAACACACAGTATTCCTCTAATAACCGTGATGAAACATCTCCCATAGTAGTTTATCTAAGAAGATAGTTAGTCATTTAGAAAGTGATCGTATAACAGTATTTTTGTTATATTGGGATTACAATAGTCTTAGACTATATAGCACAAACTCTAGTCAAATTCTAGTGTCATGCGGAATTCGTACCAGCGACCACCAGAGTAAGGTTGGTTTGTTGTTTGAAGTTTAACGTCGCACCTATCTTTATTGGTCACATGGCGACGATGACCCAAACAAACATACCATAGCAAAACTCTAACCCCAACAAAAACCTAACCAAAACTGTAAAAAAAAATGCATTTCGAATTTTGCAAATTAGGCTCTACAGACACTGGTGATCACAATGGATCGTCAGAGAGTCTAATTTGTTTGGCACTTTAATCTACCTCCTGTGCCAGACAAACATGGTACAAACCATGCTGCCCTAAGCTGGAGGGCCCACCAGAGTAAGATACTCCACCGCCAGCTCTATATGTTGGCGATCTAAACCACTAAGCAGATCGGTCGTCATGAAAAAAAATCACGTTTTAGTGATGTTTATATAATGGGAAATGTTCAGATAATGACGTTTTTGTGATGCTTATATAACGGCAAATGCTCAGACAATTACGTTTTTGTGATGTTTATGTAATGGGAAACGTTAAAACAATTATGTTGTTGTGATGTTTATATTTTGGGAATTGTTATGACAATTACGTTTCTGTGATGTTTATATATTGGGAAATGTTCATACAATCACGTTTTTGTGATGTTTATTATATCTTAGAAAAGATAATCCATTTCTTTCAAATCGCCCAATAGAAATTTTATATTGTATTTTCCCATTACCTAACTATGTATGTCGAGGCCCAAGGACATGACAAACCTGTTGGTGCGAGTCATCCCCATATATACGTATCACCCCCTTTCACAGAGCTGAAAATGTGTCACATTTAACTGTCATTTAACCAACGAAAGACAGGTTTGGCTCAAAGAAATATTCTGCCTGATCAACGAAGCCAATCAGTTAAAAATGTGTGTGTCGCGCGGTGGCATATACAGAAAAAATCTCTCAAATAACTCTTTCAACCTGTCATATTTTTTTTATAACTACCTCATAAATTAGCATATCCCTATAATTATGTATGTGAGCAACGTTAACACATGTAGGTTAGCCGTATGTTCACAGTTAATGACTGTGATGTGATGCTTGTAATCAGAACCATCAGGAATCTGTAATCTTGTCTGTCCTAAATAATTAGACGTCTCTATTTATTATCGAAATGACATACGCCTGGTGAACCAGACATATCGGCAAGCGGAATCAGTGATGGCATCTTAGAAAATATATTACATATTGACCTCAGACATAAAGACAACTACAGTCGAGGGCGGCCTTCCTTTATGACTGCTGTTTAATTCCCTAATTTAATTTAATCTCTTGGTTATCAACTTTGAGAATAACATTCCCTAATAATTATCGTCACATGTAATACTAGTATACACGGGGGAGTAATTCCAGACATTCTTCATCAATATGCTCCATTTCATTAATGAATAAAGCCATCAACGATAATTTGGGATATTAAAAACTGCTATGTTTATTAGCTGCTGACGTTCGTCTGTAGTTAATACCAGCATTCAAAAAGTTTTGAATTACAACCCATATAAGGGAAGTGGAAAAAGGTGCCGACATACTGACAGAGCCACATGCGTAACACTGTTAGTAACTAATTTTATTTTGCTAAAGTATTAGTGACAACGTGGCAAAGTCACCAACTAATAAACAAACAAGTTGTTATCGATAATTAATTTGTCTGGTTAATTGTTGCTAACCTTTAGAATAGACATTAAGGAACTTATCGGTATTGTTATCCCTAGAATCATAGGAGGCACCGATTGATGGCCCTGTTGTCAAATCTGAATCATTAACGAGTACTCATTTATCAGATAGATTGCCAAGATTTGAGAGTATGATGTGTTTCAGTCACTGATTATTGTACCTCTGTAGACATTTCAGGTACACTAAAACTAACCACTACGATATTCCACTATACCGATGCCATACATGTCCAAGGTTATATTTGTGAGTTGTGAATTATCTAACTTCTTATATACTTATATAATATGTAAACATATTGTGACTGGTAACATTGATATAGTGAGGGGCGTAGACACATGTTAAAGGAGCCAAACAATATATACTCGGCTGCCGACCAGATAATCGTCCTAATGACAATCAGACAGTACATCAAAGGCTGATCAAAGCGAGAAAAAGTAGAGCCTACAGCACTTAAAACTACCGTATAGTAAACTTGTGCTTTAAAGTTGTAAATTTCTCCATAGAACATTTCAACTTCCTGCCTTCCTTAAACTCACGCGACATAAATATCATATCCATGAATAGGCGGTTAACGCCTACTTACTCATATACCAAGCCAAAGAGGCCCAGACAAATCTCTGTGATGATTTGATATGCTCGCATAAGATACGCGGGGAGAAAGTTCTCGTTCAAAACACCAGCCTATAAGGCCCGACGCTGTACGTATGACCTTTACCTTGTTAACAGATATGTTCAATGGATAGTTATTCGGGAATGAACCTCGGAGCATTTAACCACGCACAGGTATCGAGTACGCCATATCATATCCTGGTGGCGGGAGCATATATAGTGTAATATACAAGCATCTAGTCCGTCATTCGATATTCAGCCGTCGCCTACTAAAGAATTTCTGAACCCATCATCCAAAGACCTATTCCCTATTCAATAAAACAGCATTAGCATCGAATTCAAGCAAAAAACAAAACAAAAAACAAACAAAAAACAAAACAAACAACAATCATAGTATACATAAACATAGGCTAGTTTCCTGCAAGTCAGAAGTGGTCAACAGTTTTCAATGATGTCGGCAAGACATCATGATATTCCTTAAATATCAAATTCGTGTCGCTGATCAGTATTCTGGATCCATATGATTTTCGTTTTAAAATCGCTATCTAGAGAATGATGTATCTCAGTCACGCTTTGATTGTGGCCGTTCATATTAACACCATGAGGATCTTCAAGTACATGGGTTCGTACGGCCCCTTGCCCCGGGTTGAGCGAAATTAGACACAAGTTACGACACAAGCGTCTAGTCCGTCATTCAATATTCTGTCGTCGTCCATTAAATAATTTCCGCGTCCATCCAAAGACCTAATTCATATAATGACATTAACACCAAATTAAAAGGATGAATCATGGTATACAGCATGCGTTATCTATCGTCAAATTTAAGAACCGAGGCGCTTGGTGGTATAGCCCTGTTTCATAAGTTTCTGCAATTATGTCTTTTGACGTTGATTAAAATCGTCACATTTAACACTGGATCTAGAAAATGCTACTAGGCGAGATTTATATATATACAGCTCCCACAGAAAAGGTATCTCGGTTATGTCCGATCTCGTGCTTATATATTTGTACAAAAACATTGTGTTCATTCAAGATAGGTAGTTATAGCTATGTTTTCTGTGTTTTATAGAATACTTATGGAGCGGCTGGCCTCCATTTTCGTGGTGTTCCTGACACTGAATACACTATATGAACCAGGTGAGAAATATCCGTTTTGCTGACGTAAATTGTTTATTCGCCTACTCAGTATTTTGTTTTTCAGACAACTTTCTTATTTGCTAGTTCAATATTTAACATGCGTCCTGTGTTACCCGTCTTATATGCACCCCAGGGGATATGAAGGAAAATATTAAGTGTTTTGGTAGCTTATCTGTCATCTTAATTTCTGTAAATAGATAATTCTTTCTAATTTAAACAATTTTAACCGGTCTGACCTTGGGCATGGGTGTAGAAGTTAACGAAAAGAGTTGACATTTTCTGTGTTTCTATCACATCATATTGGGGGTAATTTTGAACCCATTTACGTTATCGGAACGATAATTACAAAAGTGATTAGAGTGTGTCTGAATCATTTTGTTTTACCTGAAATAGTTTTCGAAAACAATAATCTGTTTTGAGGAAACGTACTAGCCCAAAAGTTGTCTGATGATAAATGAATATTAAGCGATACGATACAATGGGGGTGGGCACATTGAAAGGCGAAAACTCCAAATACGTCATATGGTAACAGTGGCTGATAATATGACTACGTGCGGGTGGTTTTCGTTACAATATAATCATATTATCAGCCACTGTTACCATATGAAGGACACTGTTCATGTGGACACCTTGAATGACAGGCAATGTTCATGTGGACACCTTGTATAACAGGCATGGATACATTGTATAATAGGCATGGATACATTGTATAATAGGCATGGATACATTGTATAACAGACATGGACACCTTGTATAACAGGCATGGATACATTGTATAATAGGCATGGATACATTGTATAATAGGCATGGACACATTGTATAATAGGCATGGACACATTGTATAACAGGCATGGACACATTGTATAATAGGCATGGACACATTGTATAATAGGCATGGACACATTGTATAACAGGCATGGACACATTGTATAACAGGCATGGACACATTGTATAATAGGCATGGACACATTGTATAATAGGCATGGACACATTGTATATGGATACATTGGCATGGACACATTGTATAATAGGCATGGACACATTGTATAACAGGCATGGACACATTGTATAACAGGCATGGACACATTGTATAACAGGCATGGACACATTGTATAACAGGCATGGACACCTTGTATAACAGACATGGACACCTTGTATAACAGGCACCTTGTATAACAGACATGGACATTGTATAACAGGCATGGACACCTTGTATAACAGGCATGGACACCTTGTATAACAGGCATGGACACATTGTATAACAGGCATGGACACCTTGTATAACAGGCATGGACACCTTGTATAACAGGCATGGACACATTGTATAACAGGCATGGACACCTTGTATAACAGACATGGACACCTTGTATAACAGGCATGGACACCTTGTATAACAGACATGGACACCTTGTATAACAGACATGGACACCTTGTATAACAGGCATGGACACATTGTATAACAGGCATGGACACATTGTATAACAGGCATGGACACCTTGTATAACAGGCATGGACACCTTGTATAACAGGCATGGACACATTGTATAACAGGCATGGACACATTGTATAACAGGCATGGACACATTGTATAACAGGCATGGACACCTTGTATAACAGGCATGGACACCTTGTATAACAGGCATGGACACCTTGTATAACAGGCATGGACACATTGTATAACAGGCATGGACACATTGTATAACAGGCATGGACACATTGTATAACAGGCATGGACACATTGTATAACAGGCATGGACACATTGTATAACAGGCATGGACACATTGTATAAATATAGGCATGGACACCTTGTATACAGCATGGACACCTTGTGCTAACAGGCATGGACACCTTGTATAACAGGCATGGACACATTGTATAACAGGCATGGACACCTTGTATAACAGACATGCACTGTTCATGTGAACACCTTGGATGATAGGCCCTTTTCTTGTGGACACCTTGAATGACAGGCAATGCTTATGTGGTCACCTTGTATAACAGGCATGGATACATTGTATAATAGGCATGGACACATTGTATAATAGGTATGGACACATTGTATAACAGGCATGGACACATTGTATAACAGGCATGGACACATTGTATAATAGGCATGGACACATTGTATAACAGGCATGGACACATTGTATAACAGGCATGGACACATTGTATAACAGGCATGGACACCTTGTATAACAGGCATGGACACCTTGTATAACAGGCATGGATACATTGTATAACAGGCATGGACACCTTGTATAACAGGCATGGACACCTTGTATAACAGGCATGGACACCTTGTATAACAGGCATGGACACCTTGTATAACAGACATGGACACCTTGTATAACAGGCATGGACACCTTGTATAACAGACATGGACACCTTGTATAACAGACATGGACACCTTGTATAACAGACATGGACACCTTGTATAACAGACATGGACACCTTGTATAACAGGCATGGACACCTTGTATAACAGGCATGGACACCTTGTATAACAGGCATGGACACATTGTATAATAGGCATGGATACATTGTATAATAGGCATGGACACATTGTATAATAGGCATGGACACATTGTATAACAGGCATGGACACATTGTATAATAGGCATGGACACATTGTATAATAGGCATGGACACATTGTATAATAGGCATGGACACATTGTATAACAGGCATGGACACATTGTATAACAGACATGGACACCTTGTATAACAGGCATGGATACATTGTATAACAGGCATGGATACATTGTATAATAGGCATGGACACATTGTATAATAGGCATGGACACATTGTATAACAGGCATGGACACATTGTATAATAGGCATGGACACATTGTATAACAGGCATGGACACATTGTATAACAGGCATGGACACCTTGTATAACAGACATGGACACCTTGTATAACAGACATGGACACCTTGTATAACAGGCATGGACACCTTGTATAACAGGCATGGACACCTTGTATAACAGGCATGGACACATTGTATAATAGGCATGGATACATTGTATAATAGGCATGGACACATTGTATAACAGGCATGGACACATTGTATAACAGGCATGGACACATTGTATAATAGGCATGGACACATTGTATAATAGGCATGGACACATTGTATAACAGACATGGATACATTGTATAACAGGCATGGATACATTGTATAATAGGCATGGACACCTTGTATAATAGGCATGGACACATTGTATAACAGACATGGACACATTGTATAACAGACATGGATACATTGTATAATAGGCATGGACACATTGTATAATAGGCATGGACACATTGTATAACAGGCATGGACACCTTGTATAACAGACATGGACACCTTGTATAACAGACATGGACACATTGTATAACAGGCATGGACACCTTGTATAACAGGCATGGACACCTTGTATAACAGGCATGGACACCTTGTATAACAGGCATGGACACATTGTATAACAGGCATGGACACATTGTATAACAGGCATGGACACATTGTATAACAGACATGGACACCTTGTATAACAGGCATGGACACATTGTATAATAGGCATGGACACATTGTATAATAGGCATGGACACATTGTATAACAGGCATGGACACATTGTATAACAGGCATGGACACATTGTATAACAGGCATGGATACATTGCATAATAGGCATGGACACATTGTATAACAGGCATGGACACATTGTATAACAGGCATGGACACATTGTATAACAGGCATGGACACATTGTATAACAGGCATGGACACCTTGTATAACAGGCATGGACACCTTGTATAACAGGCATGGACACATTGTATAACAGGCATGGACACATTGTATAACAGGCATGGACACATTGTATAACAGGCATGGATACATTGTATAATAGGCATGGACACATTGTATAACAGGCATGGACACATTGTATAACAGGCATGGACACATTGTATAACAGGCATGGA
>JAVTVY010013147.1:0-53882 GCA_036873755.1 Hanleya hanleyi | reverse complement strand
GAAAATATGGCGCGCATGCACATTCAGTTTTTGACCTTGGATGACACATGAAGCATGCATCTGCATACAAGGGAGATGGAAATTGCATCCAGTATATCTTACAGAAAAATAAACCAGTTAGATGCTGAACTATATGACTATAGAGCACATGTCGCAGCATATTCTTCAGCTGTGACATTTTGAGCCCACTGCACTCCATTTTGGTAAAGGATGATTCTGATTGGCCGAGAGCCACACAAAAGTTGTGCACTGTATTTTACCCCAATGCAATCAGAGGGTATATCTGACAGTAGGAGATGTAACTTGATACCATGAGAATGTGCTTCCAGTGCACAAATCCAGAGGTAACTTAATTCTCAGTAGATACATGTAGGTTCCACAGCCGAGGCTTGTTTCATTTTAGTTTGACTAGGCAGCATATTTCCTCATATTTTATATCCATGTTTGTGAGTTCAGGAGGGCAGCATCCGAGTTAATAATACATGTTCCTACAGGAAAACATCAAAATAGAGAAACGGATCGGAGCTGTAGCTAATCTGTCGTATTCTATGACTTCTAGCATGTAATAGGTAACGGCTGAACTCTGCGAGGACCAAATCTGTGTATGGATCAAAACCCCAAACTGGATTCATTAAATCACATTCAGTCTCTAGACCACTTCATTGAAAGAATTAAATATGATTCGACTAGACACATAAGCCTCACCTGACAATTTGTGGTTATACGAACAATTGCAAGCATGCATATCGGCTGTGTCTCCAGCCCCCCCCCCCCTCCCCGAATTAACATCCCACCTCATGGATACTGAATTTAATTTGTAACTGTAATTTTCTTAATTATCACTGCCTATCAGTTGACAATGCCAGTACTTCATATTTTCATTACAGGTGCATGTGACTTGTGAGCACGAGGCCAAAACATGTCTTAATTAGTTAATTGAGTTTTTTTCTGAGTTCAAAACTACCAGGGAAGCCTGTCTGGACTGACTGTGTTGGGGACCAGGATTTTGTGTTGGTTTTGAAAGGGTTTTTGATCATAGAAATTGAGATCAATAAAAATTGGGACCAGAGTTGTTACCAGTACAGTCATATATCTAATAATTCTAACACTTTTAGACTTGATTAAATTAAAAAAAAAAAAAAAGACTGATGCACATTATCTTTTGCCGCCAACATTTTGTAAAGTAGTCCAACTGTGAACAGTAAAGAACAATCGGAGCTGAAACGTCGACAGAATAGTTTCTTAAATTGACTTCTAAAGTGAGTTTTACTACGTGTATGCGTGAATTATTAGAGTGATTACCATAACCTGAATAGACGGGTTATGTCAGTTGTTTGTTAGACGGGTTATGTCAGTTGTTTGTTAGACGGGTTATGTCAGTTGTTTGTTTAGACAGGTTTTCCTGTATGTTATGATTCAGTGGTCCTGTTGGAGTTTTAAGCTTGGATGAAAGAATCCAGAATTTGCACCTTGTGAAGAGATTTTGTTTGTCCAATTCTTCTTCTTTTTTTTTGGCACTTCATGCTAATACGCTATGAAAGCAAAGAAGACAGATTTTGGGGTCAACTTTAATGTGAGTTTCTATGGTTCAGAACAAACCTCGCATTTTGAGCCCCGAAGTGGGTGAGCAGCATTACTTTTGTACCATGTCTGTTGCCACAAGGGGAAGATTAATTTCCTCTACATGATGACTGCACATGGATAGTCACACATGTCCAGCTAATCATATCGTAGTTAGTTATATCGTCGCTAATGACCGAAATAGCGGTGAATGCGATGGTTTAAGTGTAATTGTGGTACTTTTGCAAGTTTACATCATATTAAAGATAATCTTCCATATTATAGGATTTATACCCTGTTTCTTGTTTTTCGACTTTAAGTTTAACAATTTCAATGTTATTTATGTTAATTTAGGGCACATCGCCACAAGCATGTCGGAACTTGCGACATTATTATGGAACTAGTAACCACGTCACCTGTGCAACAAAGTTGCAAATTTGTTCAATTCTCTGCATTGTCGCGACGTCCCGCAGACTGTGCAGGACGCTGGAACTTTGACGTTGTCAATGTCATCGACATCAAAAGAGGCAGTGAAGATTTCTCTCCCACTGTAAGGTGCCTTTGAATCCTCTGAGACAGGCTATGGGTGGAATGTTGGGGGAAAAGTTTATTATGTTTTGTTATTCTCGTCGTTATCTTGAATATGATGTACACTTACACAAGTACCCTAGTTACACTTTAAACCCTAACTCACTCACACACTCATCCTTGTATGTCTACAGTCTATTGTTCTCCCTACTACATGCCATGGACTAGAATAATCTCTCTGATAACTCAAACACTTTTAGACCAGATATTTACTCGGTTAAGTTCAATAATTACACTTTATCTTTTATCTTTTGCCAACATTTTGTGCAGCACCCTATTTCTTCTAAATATTCATACGGCAAAGCTCAACTTCAGGCTGCTGTGGAGAGAAATTCTGCAAACATTCTACAAATTTCACTAGCTATCTTTGCAGTTCTTGGGGTAAATAACATATCCATGCCACAGTACTTAGCCTCAGTTGACATAAAGATGGATTTTTTCTGCTTCAAAATCTAAAAATGCTGTTTGAAAAATTAGAAGAAATAGGGTAGCCCAATTATGAACAGTCCGAGCTGAATATTGACAGAATATTTTCTGGAATTGGCTGCTAAAGTTTTGTTTTAATATGTGTGAATTATTGAAGGGATTACTGTAGTATTTGGGTGGAAGATTTCTTTCCTGTACTAGTGTAACATACGGTAATTCCCCTTATAATTCAATCACAGGAAGTTAACTTTTCAACTCTATTATTCAAACACGGAGAAAAAGTAACATTCCCATCCTTCATTCAAACTGAAGAAAAGTCATATAATGACAAAATCGGACACTTTGTAGCTGGTACCATCAAGAATATTTCCAGATATAAGCCATTATTACTGCACTTCCAGTGATCGAATTATTAGGGGAATTACCGTACCTGATCTTAGCACTGTGGAGAATGGATCGAGTGAAAAGTGGACTGAAATAACTTGGTCTGCTTTACATCTTGGCCTATATTGTTCATTCAGACATTTTGAATGTAGAACACTTGGCTGGCAAAAATGTTCTGTTTATATACTGGTATCTGTATAAATGTCATGGAGGCGGTGGGTGGGCTCTCCAGTTTAGAGGTAAAAAGGGTCAATTTTCATAAAAATACAAACAAATCTGTAGCTTTTTTCATAGATAGTGGTGTTTTTTGTTTTGTTTTTCAGGGCTAGAAATGGCTTACGTCAAAATATTTAGGAGAGCGTAGTTGAAAGTCGGGCGAGTGGTTGCAATATAATACAACATAAAATAGGACAGTTTACGTAAGCTAAAAATCACTCATGACATGAATTTACTCGAGTGTTTGCGTTCAGGTGAGCTATCACTCGCGCTAAACACGAAGCCCTGTTTTTTTTCAAATCCTCTTTCAGCATTTTTAAACTAAACTATAAATCAACTAAACTATAGTTCCAAAACTAACTATTATGACGAAAAACTTGTAAATTTGTTGATGTTCAAGAATAACGACTATTTTACCTCCAAAACTGGGGAGCCCTCTTCTTTCCTGATCCAATATAGGACTATTATCTTATGCATATGTATTATCTTTCGTGTGTAAAATATCTATCTAAATGAAAATGAATTTACAGATATCATTGGATGCAGTCAGAAAGAATTATGGTTCACATTGATTGGTTGCTTCCCTTCGGAGAAAGAATTCAAAATTATCCCCCTTGTGTACAACTGGGGGGTAATTTACTTCAGCCAGCAGCACTGTATATAATATATGTATGTTTATAAGATTTGGTGCAAAGAACTTGTGTAAACCATGTTAATCTTTGATATTAGTTTAATTTTTGCTTTGTACAGTGATGCAGTACAAATCATGTGTAGCAATATTCCTGTGTAATTTACAGATCCAATAATCTTGTTAATCACATATATCTGTCTAGACTGTTCGTTACATGTGTTGTTTTTGTTCTTGATTTAGTCCACAAGAAAGCGCGCCTTGATCAGAATAAACTATCCAGAATTTGACAGATATGTTGTCCGTTTTAATCCTTTCAAATGAGTCTCAATTGCTCTTGTCATTATGTTCATTGCTCCACCCTCCCCCTACCCAATGACCTCATATATTCTGAAAACTTGCATCATTGTACTCTTGTGGGACACATCCATGGCCCCCAGGAAGTTGTCCCCAACTCTAAAGAACTGAGCCCCACCCTTCAAAGTACATGATTGTATTTTGCATTTTAATATTGCCCAAGAGCTTACAGCTCTCTGAACAAGACCACAATTTTCTTTTCAATCTGTTCATTTTAGGCTACTAATAATTAATGGTTCATCTATATTTTGAGGGCAAATAATTAAAATCCATGACGGATTTTCATGAGTGAAACTTGCTCATTTTCTTCATATTTGTATACAATTGGTTTGCAAGTTAATAATTATCGCAATCAGCATGTGTATTTTTACAAGCAAGGTTACGAGAAACAAACAATTAACAGTGGCCTTGTTCAATTGAAGGTTTTTCCTCGGATTGAAAATTATGGCATACCCCTTTAATATTCTTGTGTAATATTTGGCGTTAAATTTGTTCTGAAATAGGCCTGCATTTTTCTGCGCTACCATTCACTGATTGCTGATATACTGCAGCCTACAAAGAACTGAAAAGATGGAATTTCCTTGCTATAGGTTAATTTTAATATACATAAAATTTCTAATATTGCAATGTCCAAAAGTTATACACCAGAAAACTCAATCCGGAATTAGACATACAGGTATTATGTGTTTAAGGAAACTCCAGACAATTTGGAAAAGTTTTGAATCGCAGTAAAACAAGATTTCTTGAATTTTCTTAAATAAGAAAAACATTGCATTGACTTTATAACCGGGTAAATCAGTACAGAAGAAAAGCAAGAATATTTGCATGGAAAGAATTGGTTCAAAAAGCTCTTCTGTTGCTTTTTTAAATCAAATCACTTTTCGTCCGTCGTCAGTCCGTCCGTCAACAATTCTTGTTAACGCGATTTCTCACGAACCACTGCATGGATCTTTTTCAAATTTGGTACAAAGGTTCCCCTTGGGGTCTAGTTGTGCAAGAAACCTTTTCTGGTCAGATTCGAAAATCCAATATGGCCACTGGGCAGCCATCTTTAATTTCCCCATGAAACCTTGTTACCGCAATTTCTCAGTACACAGGTACACATGGTACACATGGGGTCTAGTTGAGCAAGATACCTTTTCTGGTCCGATTTGAAAATCCAATATGGCCACCAGGCAGCCATCTCGGATTTCCACATGAAACCTTGTTATCGCGATTTCTCAGGAACTTCTGCATGGATCTTTCTCAAATTTGGTACACAGGTTCCCCTTGGGGTCTAGTTGTGCAAGATACCTTTTCTGGTCCGATTCGAAAATCCAATATGGCTACCAGGCAGCCATCTTGGATTTCCCCATGAAACTTAGTTATCGTCATTTCTCAGTACTGCATGGATCTTTCTCAAATTTGGTACACAGATTCTCCTTAGGGTCTAGTTTTGCAAGATACCTTTTTCGGTCCGAATCGAAAATCCAATATGGCTACGGGGCGACCATCTTGGATTTCCCCATGAAACCTTGTTATCACAATTTCTCAGGAACTACTACATGGATCTTTCTCAAATTTGGTACACATTGGGGTCTAGTTGTGCAAGATGCCTTTTCTGGTCTGATTCGAAAATCCAATATGGCCACCACGCGGCCATCTTGTATTTCCCCCCATGAAACTTTATCACGATTTCTCAGGAACTAATGCATTGATCTTTCTCAATTTTGATACACAGGTTCCCCTTGGGGTCTAGTTGTGCAGGATACCTTTTTCGTTCCGAATCGAAAATCCAATATGGCCACAAGGCGGCCACCTTGGATTTCCCCATGAAACCTTGTTATCGTGATTTCTCAGAAACTACTGCATGGATCTTTCTCAAATTTGGTACACAGGTTCCCCTTGGGGTCTAGTTGTGCAAGATGCCTTTTCTGGTCCGATTCGAAAATCCAATATGGCCACCAGGCAGCCATCTTGGATTTCCCCATGAAACTTTGTTATCCTCATTTCTCCGGAAGTACTGCATGGATCTTTCTCAAATTTGGTACACAGGTTCACCTTATGATCTAGTTGTGCAAGATACCTTTTTTGGTTCAAATTGAAAATCCAATATGGCCACCAGGCGGCCATCTTAGATTTCCCCATGAAACTTTTTTATCGTGATTTCTCAGGAAGTACTGCCTGGATCTTTCTCAAATTTGGTAGACAGGTTGCCCTTGTGGTTCAGTTGTGCAGCATACCTTTTGTGGTCCCGATTCCAAAATCCAATATGTCCATCAGGTGGCCATCTTGGATTTCCCCATGAAACTTTATTGCGATTTCTCAGGAACTACTGAATGGATCTTTATCAAATTTGGTACACAGGTTCCCCTTGTCGCCTAGTTGTTCAAGATACCTTTTCTGGTCCGATTCAAAAATCCAATGTGGGCACCAGGCGCCCATCTTGGATTTTCCAATGAAACTTTGTTATCGTGATTTCTCAAGAAGTGCTGCATGGATCTTCCTCAAATTTGGTACACAGATTCCCCTTGCAAGATACCTTTTTTGGTACGATTCGAAAATCCAGGTGGCCATCTTGTATTTCCCCTTGAAACATTGTTATCATGAATTCTCAGGAAATAATTCATGGATCTTTCTGAAATTTGGTACACAGGTCCCACATGGGGCCTAGTTGTGCAAGATACCTTTTTTTGGTCCGATTTGAAAATCCAATTAATACGGTATTCCCCGAGTTGTGACGTTGCATCACAAGAGTCGGTGGATCAAACGGTGGGGCATATTCTATATATTGACTTAGAGAATATCCATATCTTCACCTTCCATACCAAGGAGTTCAAATAATTATGCCCCCCCCCTCTAATTAGAGGGGGGGCATATAGCGATCGCTTTGTCCGTCCGTCTGTCCGTCCGAGTTTCTTGTCCGCACAATATCTCGGTTAATATTTGATGGACAGGATTGAAACTTGCATGCAATGTGGCCAGTACCTCGTAGTTGTGCAGCGTAGAGTTTTTTCCGAGTTGGGGTATAATTTTCAAGAGTTATGGCCCTTTTTCTGAAATCTCTGTGAATGGGACTCGTCCGGGCTGGATCTTGGTTAATATTGTACGGACAAGTATGAAATTTGCATGATATGTGGTCAGTGCCCCACAGTTGTGCAGCGTAAAGTTTCTCCCCGTTTCGCTTATATTTTCAAGAGTTATGGCCCTTTGTTCCTGAAATCTCGGTGAATTGGGACTTGTCCGGGCTGGATCTCGGTTAATATTGTAGGGACAATTATGAAATTTGCAGCATATGTGGTCAGTGCCCTGTAGTTGCGCAGCATGAAGTTTCGCAAATATTTTCAAGAGTTATGGCCCTTTTTTTTCAAATCTTTGTGAATTGGGACTCGTCCGGGCTGGATCTCGGTTAATATTGTATGGACAATTATGAAATTTTTAGGATACGTGGTCAGTGCCCTGTAGTTGTGTAGTGTGAAGTTTCTCCACCTTTCGCATATATTTTCAAGGGTTATGGTCCTTTTTTTCTTCAAATCTTTGTGACTAGGGACTTGTCCAGGCTGGATCTCGGTTAATATTGTATGGACAATTAAGAAATTTGCAGGATATGTGGTCAGTGCCCTGTAGTTGTGCAGCGTGAAGTTTTTCCGCGTTTCGCTTATATTTTCTGTAAAACCGATGAAGTTTTCAAGAGTTATGGCCCTTTTTTCTTGAAATCTTTGTGAATTGGGACTTGTCCGGGCTGGATCTCTGTTAATATTGCATGGACAAGTATGAAATTTGCATGATATGTGGTCAATGCCCCATAGTTGTGCAGCATGAAGTTTCTCTGCTTTCGGTTATATTTTCAAGAGTTATGATCCTTTGTTTATCAAACCTAAGTGAATGGGATATATTCATTTGTCCAGGCTGGATCTCAGTCCATAACCGATTTGGACCGGGAAAATGGTTATATATATATGTCATTCTACATTCCAAAGCAGACCACATAGGTCCTGAAGTATGAAATTGCCCCAACAAGATTTAATTGGGTGCAAAATTCAAAGTTTACTGATCGCTTCATAATTTTACCACAATATACTCCCAAGGAATATAGGTCTCGTTTTCGGATTTGACGAAAGCCCCGGCGACCATCTTGCATCAAAACATTGTATTAGCTCTTGTTGGTCGATACTTTGAATATGTATTATGCGAGGCATGGCAAAAAAATTGACTGAAATAGAATTTTCATAATCATGAAGGCCTCCACCGACCAATACAGAACAGAACAATGGTGGGGCAGTGTCAGATTAAAGCGGAGGGGGGGGGGGGGCATACAATTGAGCAATCTCTTGATTGCTTCCTTCCTGTGTTCGGAATTAAAATGTATTTCTTCAAATTTTAAATCAGTTTTCTTTAGTCCATGCAGTTGCAAGTGAACTACCCCACCCTTTCGTCTGCCAGCGGGTCAGCTACATGAAGGGACGTCACTCTTGTGACACAATGTCACAACTCGACAACTGTAAACTACTGCATGTTTCGATCCAAGGGAAATAATCAGGATTCAGACACTTTCAAATTCGAAGTTTCAGCATTACTGCACGGACCGGATCTCTTCAGTATTAAGTATTGTACCATCTTACTATTTTCGAGCATGGTATCTTAAAAGAGATATCTCAAACTAGTCCAGTAAACAGAACATTATTAGCATTCGTTCCTAATTATAAAATCTTAAGTATGCCAAAGTGTCAAAGAAATTTTTCTTCGCTTCCAGTACCCAATGATGACATGCCCGTGCAAAAAAAAAAAAAAAAATACTACAAAACGAAGATGAAGGATCCTCCGTATATGTACATTCACTTTCAGACTAACTTTGCTCATTTCTCTTGTACTAACAACTGACATAAGTACAGTTTCTAGAAATATTGAAAATCCTGAAACTTAGAAAGATTATATCTTGGTGTTTTCCAGTGTCCCTTTTTCGCTCAGATTCGAAATTCTGTAAACAAAATTACAACTCGATCGTCTTATAGTCAGGTGGCTTAGCGAAATTACCGTTACAGAGCGGATAAAAGCACCAAATTTGGCAAGTAGCTTCCTGTATGCTTATTATTCAATTTTAGCCTAGGAGCCCTCCTGAATTTTTCGGGATTTCCAAAATCCAAGATGGCCGACAGATATGATAAAATCTTGCATTATAGGAGACACGACAAGGCCCCATAGTTCCAAAGTAAACGTTCTGGAGCCATTTAACCTGATTTTGGGCATGCATAGCAATGCTTCCAATACACTGCCATAATTGCATTTACTTTTTACTGCTGGAGAACGAATTTCGAGATATTGGAGTAGTATATAAAGGTGAAATTCCCGCGCACTAAGGCTGAGGCTGATGACATCATGTGGCCGACGCCGATGTCATTTGCGGATCAAAGGTCACTTCCGGGTCAAAGGTCACGTCCGGATCAAAGATCACTTCCGGTGGTGATGCAGTCACTTCCGGCACCGGTTGATAAGTCCCCAGTCAATGTGAATTGGCTTCCCAGTCACGTCAATGTTAATGGAGCAGTCGATCCGCTTGAATTACTGGGAATCTTTGGGAATATTCGGTCATCGCCGGAAATGTCCATAGGGGTCAATCCTATCTTGCCTCGTCAATGTTCTAGCCATATATGTTATAGCCTCTCTAGCCAGCGAGAGAAGGAAAATCCCCATACATAGCCATAGACTTCGAGACTGCTGATAGTCCACCGACTGATACCGAAACAGAGACTGCTGAGAGTCTATCTACTGATACGGAGAGCTTGACCTCAGATAGTCAACCTACATCCCAGGGAGAAGGTGAACCCCCATGACCCTGGTGGGAGTAGAACCAGCATGATGCGGACATCAAAGGTTGGTACTTTATCCAATTGGTCGCGAGCCAGTATAATAGGAAAGGTTGAAAATACCCTGATTCATCTCAAGTACAGCCAAATAGGCCCATTGGGAACCCACCCATGGACATTTTGTCTGTCTTATGCTGTGAAGTACGATGGAGGTGTCCCGAGGTTATTGGATGAATTTCGCTGAACAATTCTGACTGCGCAAGTGTGGTGCATAGGCGGATGTGAGATGTACCTTTTGGGGTCTAGGTGGACCATCCGTGGTCCCAATGGGTCGTGTGAGGTGATGTGTCATACAGTCCGACTGATATGTAGTGGAATTTGGAAATGCCATCCATCTGCGCATGCGCATACAGAGAATATAGTACAAAAGGGGCATTTGATTGGACGTTTAACCGTAAAATGTAAAATGACCAACTATAGTGTTAAACAGCTCAGTTGTAGCAATATCTGCTTCGAGCTAAAAATAATCGCTTTGAATTTGACGAGTAACATTGACTAAATTGAGCAAGAGTTTCGGATGACATTATGTCTGCAATCTTGAATTCCTGAATGTTTTTCCAGCTGAGGATTATAAGAATAGAGCCAAACTAGGTCCATAAATAGACAGATCGATCTGTATTGTGAATAGACTTGGCTTTGAGAAATTGTTACTTTCAACTCGGTGTAAACACAATACCTTGAATTATACAAGCAAAATGAAAATATGAGTCCCATATGAACCCATGTGGTCATCGTTTTGAAGTTAACAGTTGTATTCTCAGCTGAAGATTATGCCAACAGAATAAAATGTGATAAGCTATGGTGTTATTCTGCTCAATTTAAACAAGTTTGTACCTTGTTTGAAAATAATACCATGCATTATACGAGTAACATGAAAAAAATCAGGCATTTCCGGATGGTTTCTTGTAGTCGCCATTTTGAATTTAACCATCATTTTTAATCTGAAGACAAGCAATTAGATTAAAAATGGACACAAGGTATTTGGCTATGATGTGAGATCAAGAATAATGCTTTGATCAATATGAGCAACATGAAGAAAGTATGATTTCAAATGGTCCCATATGGCAGCCATTTTGAATTTCACCATACAATCTCAGGCATATGTAAATAGATTTAATATGGGCGTAAGAAAGATGTCAGGCCATGTTCCGAGATCTCTCGGTTCTGATACATAATTTGCAAAATGAGCTAAGAATATTGCAATGAACTATACGCGCAACATGAAAACGAGTGATTTCAGATGACCCTATATGGCCACCATTTTGAATTTGACCATCAATTCTTAATCTTAGATATAAATAGATATTCCACTATGGTAAGAGATCTCTCGGTTTCGATAATTTGGACAATGAGCCAGGAATAATGGCTTGAACTACATGTATACGAGAAACGTTTGTTTTTCAGATGACCCAATATCACCGCCATTCTGAATTTCACCTTCAAATATGGATCATAGGGATATGTAAATAGATTCAAAACGGACAGAAGGCTATGCATAGAGAGCCCTCGGTTTTGATAAATTTGCCCAGTGAGCTAAGAATAATGTTTTGAACTACTCGAGCAACATGAAAAAGTGTGATTTTCAGAATACCCCAGGTTCGCTATTTTGAATTAAACAATCATATTTTGAGCTGAACACAGATTCTAAATAGGTGTAAGGAGTTAGACTTTAGAACCATTCATATAAATAGCCTGATGCGATCCATATTTTTCTCTCGGTAGAACAAACTCTTGTGTATACACGAGCTGGCTCGTGTCTGCCTTCTTATATTTCGCCAGTGTTATATCCTTAATACTAGCTGCTACAATGTGTGGTTTCATACGAATTCAAAGAGGTGGAATAATATAGGGGTTCTTTAAATACAACTCTACGTATTGAGGGATAAAAACACAGTTATATGCAAGGTTTGAACGATTAGATCGCAATTTTGTGATAGCTAAATTTTTCCAAGTTCTAAAGGAAAGTCATCTGCGTCAACATATAAATTTTCTTTACACTATAAAAAGAGGAAACATGTTTAACGTTTCATTTTGAGATTCGCTATTTTGAATTAAACCATCATATTTTGAGCTGAAAATTATGCAAACAGGTTCTAAATAGGTGTAAGGAGTTTGACTTTGATGTGAGATCCACTAATGTTAACAAATTTTCACAATGATCAGAGAATAATGCATATTATATGAACAAACTGTAGCGGCGTGACTGACGGGTAACCCCACATGATCGCCATTTTGAATTAACGCATGATGGTTAATCACTAGAATTATGGAAATGGGCTAAAGATTAGCTCAATATAATATTCCATAGTATATTATTCCCTTCCAACTTGAACCCTACCGCACAAAGAACTAGTTTAGCATGGGTACCCATTTTAACAAACAATGCCATCAAAAGTTACATTTGGCGTCCTCGGTCGTCTACATCTGAGTGTAAAGATCATGGCTAAATTCAAAATGGTTGCAATGAGGTACCCTCGGAAAGGAGCATTTGTTATTGATTTCCGTCCATTATTTGTTACATTTCTTGCCCACAAGTGCATAAAACTAATTTATTTAGCCTAAATAATCATTCTCCATCGCACTGGTATTTTAAGAAAAAAATCGTTGAAAAAAACATCGGCGGAAAAATGTCTTCCGACCAGATGACGTCACCGTGATGATGGTCATCTTTTTTTGAAAGCATTTTATGGTAGATGTTGGCCAAAGTATATAGTATAGAAAGTTTCAGTCTTCTAGCCTGGGGAGTAACGAAAATAGATAGGTAGTGAACACCCCTCCCCCCATCTTCCCAAGAATGCAATTAATAGACTGAAAATACCCCGATTCTGAGTAGGGTTCAGTTGCTGGTAATAATTAGCTATAGGTAATGTGTATATTTGTAACAAATCGGATTCAAACCCCTCAGGTAAGCCATAATTTAATAGCAATTTGGCCTTCCTAAGACGCAGAGAGCAAGAAAATTGATATTTTATCATCTGTGGCGGCCATCTTGGATTTTTGCGTTTCACGTGAATTCTATAGGAAAGTCAAGAGGGCTCCTAGGCTGAAGATTATCAGTAGCCCTTAAGGAAGCATCATGCAAAATATGGCGCTTTTATCCGGCCTGTAACGGTAATTTTGGAAAATGACCCTAAGCCACCTGACTATTAGTAACAATGGACAAAACGATCCTCTTGTCATTAGCTTACAATTATCAGACAATGGCGGGCGCCAAGATCCTTCAGGATCTCTCGTAATAATTAAGGATTGCTTATTTTCCAAACTCAGCAGAAAATATTTACATGTATTTCTCTCATCCAAGAAAACTTTTCTTGGGAGACACGCAAGATAAATATTCTTATACAAGATCATGAAGATCTTTAAAGAAAAATATTCTTATATTTTCTTAGTTTGTGACTCCTGCTCAAGAATAAATTTCTTAGCTAAGAAATTATTTTTCTTACGTAAGAAATTATTTCTTCGCCAAGTACCAAACCAAGGAAATATTTACACAGAGGGTGTGGACCTTTCACAGACAAATAAAGGATACAATTATGGGGTCAATGGGCTTATTTTTATATGCCCCTCCCCCTCCCCCCAAAAAAGGTGGACGTAGTATGTGATGGAGATTTCCGTCCATCCATCTGTGGTAACGTCCATTAATTCTTGTCATGTCTACATCTGTGACCATTTTCTAACTACAATTGCAATTTATTGTGAATGGATAAACTACTACATGAAGACCATGTATCGGGTACAAACACTGAGGGCGATTTCGGAGGTCAATCGTCACTGTGGCCTAAAAATCTGGAAATCATTGTAAATTATAAATTTTTATATGCTCGTCAAAAGACAGTCGTATATTGCGATCATGATGTTTGTCTGTTAACTTTTGTATGCTGTGCATTATCTTCAGTTTCAGGTCATGGATTGGTACCAAACTTTGGAGCACAGAGGAACCATATTAAAGGCCCATTTCCACAGCACGTGTTTTCGCAGCGACAACCACATCCGAAAAATAGCCGTCATGTTATTCAATGGTGTAGTACTCACAGCACGCGTCAGTCGCGGCGACATCAGAACCACATTTTTGACGCGCGACAAAATTAGAACCAGGGCTATTTCAACACGTTGTCGCTGAACTATCGACCAATCAGAGGGGACAGAAATCGTTAGCCCGGTTACGTTGAGGGGAGTCCCTTCCGTTGATTGGCTGGAATAGCGAGAGTGTCGCTGTCATAATATACGTATAACGCGTGCTGTGGAAATGCGCCAAACTGCAAAAAGTTGTGGTTTGCAGTTGCGGTTGTCGCGACGCGTGCTGTGGAAATGGGCCTTAATTTTGAGGTCAAGGCCACTATGGACGAGTGAAAATTTGTATGTTTATGTTCAAAGATGTGGAATTTAATGGCAAAGAAGCAGGCTATTGACTTTTAACCCCTTGGCCAATTTTTGTCAAAGGGGATTTTAAGCATTGTTTGTCTGTCCGTCTGTCCTTGTTAGTTACCACGTACATTATCTCTTGAAGGATTGTCAGGCTTTCATTAGCATATCCAACTGGCATGATTGGCCTGAAGCCTATTCATGATGACTCACCTCTACCATGTATTTTATAGAGGTCAAATTCCAGTTGGTGAGATCTTTTGAGAGATTATATATCGGGTCTCGAAATGCATACTTCATATGCAACTAGTGATTGACTAGAAACCTTTCTAACTGCATGGGCATCCCTGGGGATGTGTTTGTCAGTTTCTTCTTCCTTCTTCCGCTTCTTCGTCTTTTTCCCACTTTTTTTTTTCCTGTCGGATAACTTTTGAATACCTTTGTCAATCAAATTCATATTTGAGGTGGATAATTACTCCTGTCTAGGCTTAGACACCTATTGATTTCCAGCTCTGTCCAAAACTGGGAACTCGGTTTTTCCCTAATATGCGAATTTTCCTTTTGTCCTATCTTTTCCGTCGGATAACTTCCGATTGCCTTTGTTAATCAACTTCAAATTTGTTGTGCAAATTGCTCCTGTCTAGGGAAAGACAGCTATTATTTTTTAGCTCTGTCCGAAACTGGATACTTGTATTTTTTTCTACAATTTCTCTTATATGCAAATTTTTCATCTGGACCTATGGTAAAGTGGCGGTCTCTGTTCGGATTACCAATTTCCATATTCTCATTTGCATAGATAGTACATCAGTGATTGGCTAACAGCCATGACTCAGAAAGGTCACTGTTGGGGGTCAAAATAGTGGCTGGCCATTGGCTCAATGTAAAGCCTCTAAAGCCATTTGCATCTAAAGTGCATCCTGTTCCTGGTTCACTGCCATGTCATTTAATCGTGTACAATATGGGGATTTTAGGCCTGGGAATACATATATATACATGCATTTCTCCCACAAATCTATTTAACAGAGACAGATTTTAAAGCCACTGGCATAGATACATAAATTCAGGAATATCTGCATGCCAATCCAAGAGGTATTGGGTTTTCTATTTTATTTTATTTTATTTTATTTTTTTGCCGATCCAACTATAGATGGTGCCACCTGGGGATAGACTTTAAATTTCATTTCTTGGCAATAATTCCTAAAAAACTGGAACAGATTTTTTGTTTAATTTATCCATTGTCTCAAGATGTTGCTTGGGATTGTTTTCCGTGCCAATCCGCCTCTAGGTGACGCCACCCCTAAGAATCTGTTATTTCATTGGTGGTGTTGCCCCCGGGGGGAAAAACTGCGTTTTGATTTAAGAAATAAAGACCGAAGAGGTTTCAAATTTCCCAGATAAACACCAGTTGGCACTCGTCCAGCAGTTTAGACCCGAGGCCTTATGCAACAAACCGATTTCTCTCAAATAAACTAAGATACAGTCTACTCTCACTCGACTAAAAAGGTCTTCTGAAATAACTGCTCGATAAAATGAATCTCTTAAAATCTATACAGTCGATAAGAATATGTTTCACTGTGAGATCTTCATCTTCTCCAATTGCCTCAAAGAACTGGTCACGGGCCAGGGTGTCTTGGACCTCATCACTGGCGTCCAAAGATGAAATTGCATTTGCAGACAATAACTTTTGAAACCCTTAAGGATTCTTTCCAAATTTGGTGTGTGGGTATCTTGCCTCAAGATCTGGCTTGAGATTGTTTTCGTGTCGATCCGTGTATAGGTGGTGCCAACTGGAGGCCACAGGCCCGCAAAACAAGAGATCTGGGTGGGGCGGGGTATTAGGTGAATGAAATATGGGGTCTCTATATATAACCCCATGCTTTATATAAATAAACATAATATAAAGCATGGGGTTACGGTATATATAAAGACCCCATATTTCGACACTTCACCCTAATACCACCTGCCCCCCCAATCTCTTGTTTTGGGGCCTGTGCTGGAGGCTAAGGTGAAATAGTGTTTCCAAACAATAAATTTTGAAAACCTGGACCGTTCCTTTGTCTGCATATCTTGCTTAGCTTCTTTTTTTATGCCGATCCTAGACCGATCCGTTGTCTTCATATCTTCCATGGCTTTTTTTCATGCCGATCGACTCACACACTGCCAAAAATACCCTACTTATTTAAGATAATGCCCTAAAATTTTCTTGAAATAAGATAATTTTTACTCAAAATAAGTTAAATTTTAAGAAAATTTTAAGATTATTTTTTCTTGTTGAAGTAAAAGTTGGAGTGGGGTAAGTATATTTTACTTAAACAAGAAAAAATTAAGAATTTTTCTTGAAACAAGATTCTTTTAAGAAAAATTCTTAAATTTTTCTTGTTTAAGTAAAATTTACTTACCCCACTCCAACTTTTACTTCAACAAGAAAAAAAATCTTAAAATTTTCTTAAAATTTAACTTATTTTGAGTAAAAATTATCTTATTTCAAGAAAATTTTAGTGCATTATCTTAAATAAGTAGGGTATTTTTGGCAGTGCATATAGGTGGCGTCACCTGGGGGTCAATTTAAAATTGCGTTTCCGGGCAAAACTTTTTCAAAACTTGGATGGATTCTTTCCAAATTTGATATATGGATACCTTGCCTGAATATGACGCTTGGGATTGTTTTTCATTCCAATCTGCTTATGGGTAGCGCCACCTGTGGGCCAAGTTAACATTTCGGTAAAACTGAATAGATTCAATTGTCTATATCCAGGGTCATGGGATCTGCTTCAAGATCTCGATCGCGATTGTCCTCACCGTGGAACCACCCTGATATCCATTTCGTGCGAATTTAGCCCTTGATCGGTGACATCAAATTGTTCAGATGATTTCTTTTCAAAAGTTCCCAATTTTTTTAATCTGTTTTCTGCGCTCTCCTGGAATAGTACAATATTTTGTATGTTTTGTATCACAAACTGCTTAAACTCTTCATCATTCAAATTAGATCGTTCTTCATTTTCATTATCTTCTTCTTTGTGTTTCTGGGTTGACAGCTTGGGCGGTATGGCTGGCGGTGTATTATTACCACCTCGTCTGAATCCACCTGACATGCCTGATCTTTTTGTCATTTCTTCCCAAATTTCGTCGCTCAACTTGATCGCAGGCGTATAATATCATTTCCAAGTTGCTTATAATCATAATCATTGCTGACAACTTTAATTTTGCCCTGCATGGACAGACCACTGGGCATTTATTTGTCATACGACCACGCATTTACAATAATGTCTTGCCCACGTGGCCTGGGACAAACATCAAAAAAGAAACAAAACATAAACAAGCACAAAGACATACTAATAGTTTAATACCCCACCCCAGAAATTTGAGAAGAATTAATATCGCCATGTAAACATCAATGGACAACAATTGTAACATTAAAACTATGCTCTTTCGGTTACTGATGATAAATTTATATTTCAGGTAGCTAAATAATATACAGCCCTCAAGAGTATGAGGGCTATACGTCGGCCCCAGTCACCTCCAGCGAGGGTTTTAGATAATTTTATTACGAATCACCCACCTCTGAACCTGCCGTACATCTAATCTCTACCCCCTCCTGCGCACTATTTCAAAATCTTGCACACTATTGTGAAATAGTAACGAATATATCGCCGTCTGAATTTCCCAGACGACTTCCACTTTAAACGCGCCATGTTAACCGTATAGAGTGACGTCACCAACATGGCGCGCAGAGAGCTAGAAGTTTCCGACTGGAAAATTCAGATGGCGATATATTCGTTACTATTTCACAATAGTGTGCAAGATTTTGAAATAGTGCGCAGGAGGGGATAGAGTTTAGATGTACGGCAGGTTCAGAGGTGGGTGATTCGTAATAAAATTATCTAAAACCCTCGCTGGAGGTGACTGGGGCCGACGTATAGCCCTCATACTCTTGAGGGCTATATATTATTTAGCTATATTTCAGGGTGATACTTTTTGTTCTGTGTTCGTGCTTTTTTTCTTCTGCTTCTTTGAGTTAAGCCCTGGACGACCACTGGGCATTTATTTGCCATATGGCCACGCATTTACATTACTGTCTTGCCCACGCGGCCTGGGACAAACATTGAAAAAAAAAGACACGCCCCCCAAAGAACTTTGAGAAGAATTCTCGCCATGTAAACATCAGTGGACAACAATTGCAACATTAAAACTATTATTTAAATTTCAGGGCGATACTTTTTGTTACAGTTGCAATTTAAAAGGAACTTTGTTCTCTTTCTCATAGAGGGGGCCTTCGGTGGCTGAGTGGTCTAAGGCGCTTCGCTGGTGACCGCTAGCCTCACACCGCTGAACCGACACGTGTTCAGGCCCAGCTGGTCCATTTGTGAAAGTTTGTCAATTACTTGCCGAATGGCGGTGGTTCTCTCCGGGTACTCCGGCTTCCTCCACCAACCAAACTGACTGTCACCATATGAGTGAAACAAACTTGAGTGTGACATTAAGCCAAATTCCCTCCCTCCCTCCTCCCTCTTTCTCATAGAGTAGACAGTTGGATCACTTATGATATAAATGTATTCAAGAGCGTTACTATTGTATATAAAATAACAAATTTGTTACATAATTGGAACGATGTTGTCAGCAGATGTCAACTCACATACAAAAGATAGGACTAACGTACTCTAGTATACAGTCTCAAAACATACGCAAATACAATAAAATATTCGTTTACGCTAGATTATAATATTTCTCACACAAACTATTTTCGATTTCAAATAACCACGTTATATTATGATAATTACCATATCTACATCCAACAAAAGACTAGCCAATTTAATTGCGGCATTACCCAAATAATGTCTAACTGGCAAGGAATTCCATTATGATTAAAATGGAGTATTGTATCTTTACAAAAATATATGAACGCTAACAAGTTACATGAGATGTGGTAAACAACTGCTCACATGACCAAAACTTAAATACACCGTCTCTCTCCCCCCGCCGGGAGGACATGTCAATATTATTAGCTTGGCTCGCCGAGCGCATGAAATAACTGGCGTACGCGTGTTGCGAAAGCCTTTCACACTCTGTCAATCAATTCTTCAAAGCGAACTATACGAAAAGGGGATGTTCCAGCATTGGCATATCAACATGATGATGGGTATAGGAGGAGCGTGGCTTATAAAATTGTTATTGTTCAATACAGTGTACAAGATTGAGACAAGTTTGCTACTTTGTAACGCGTACATTGCTACATACTGTTGGCTTGCCGCGCACAGAACAAAGTCAATGAATTGTTGCAAGAATGTATCGCATATAGAACAAAGTAAATGAATTGCGAGAATGTATCATACGCTATATGTCAGTCATCAGGGCGAAGAAGAAGGAGTTACGAAATCAGCCATACCACGAGAATATACTTGTAGTAAACAGGGGCAAGTAATACTAAACGTGAACAATTTCAACAAACAACTAGCATTGTGTAAGCCAGACAGAACCACAATATGTCATTATGTACAATATTCCGATACGCCCTAAAATTCCAACGGCGTCACAGCGGACGCGGCACGTCAGGACTCAATACAATTAATATATATATCGTATAACAACCATGGAGAAACCATTTCAAACACACAATACTGTATTGTACAGGTACTGTATGCATGTACAAGAAAGTAGTACTACATACAGCAATTAAGTAAAACAAGATACTTCATCGCCAGTGCTGTTTAAACTCTCAGAGATAAATTTTGCGAAGAGTTTGGTTGTCATAAACGTGTCACATTGTAGAAGTTAGGAACATCGATGCATTCACCCCGGAGTAAGAAAATTTTCCCTGGCAAACATTTCCTCCAATGGGCAATTTCCCCAGCCTATAAATTTTAGGTTATTTCAAACATATTTTTTAAATGATTTACCAATAACAACATTTTTTATTGTTTTTCTCTCGCAATACAGTATTATAGTACATTTTTATACTATATAGCAAATATATGCTTACAATATTAAAGTCAACCTGTAACCATCTCGGTCATCTATACACGGTAAGACTGACCCTGGGATCGTGTGTATCCATTTTCAGCTTACTTTCGGCAACTGCAAGAGGGAATTTCCAGAAATAAATACCACGTGACTTCGTCAGCCAATCAGCAAAAGTCTACCGACGTTACCCCAACGTAACTCGCAATTTTCTAGTCATATGATGTCCTACATGTTCAAAATTACAGATCCACCACACCTCTTGTATAATACGAAAGTTATTCATACCTATATATTTTGTAAGCCCAGGCAATATCTGTTTCAGAAGTGGTATGAAAACCTGTAATTTGTCAGATTTCTCGAGTCTGTTCTCCGCCGGATGAAGGCCGAACAGAATCCGGTAAAGTACCGGATATCGCTCCGCGTAATGGAGACACACTATTCGCAAGCCATCTTATGGATGGCGAAGTGTACGCAAATGTATTAAAGTGTCATGGTAAATCCCATTATACATGCACAGTATTGTTCTATTTTTTACCTCAGGTTTCACTTTGAGTTCAATTTTATTTTTCAAGAACTCATCAAATGGCTTCTCCCAGCAGAGATAATCCTCACAACTTGAAATTGCACAAGCTCAGGGATCCTCAAACATGACCTATTGTTTCCAAATAATCATATCTTACTGTAATTCTCACACACAACCTATTGTTTATAAATAATCAGCTCTTACTCATTCACTTTAATCATCACACCTGTATTTCTATTGTTTTATTTTCATTTGAAGCCTGATTAAGAACCATATAGCACATTTTAAAACAAATATTGCAGGTAAGTTTTATGATAAATCACATTAGTGATAACAAATAATATTCATTATACATAGTACATATAGATTTCTTTTTTTTCTTTTTTTTTAAATAATAATTAATGGTGGTAAAACAAAAGATGTATATAGCATAGAGTAACTGTTCGTAGGTTGATCATCGCACAATACTTTAGAGTACCGGTACTACATGTGTAAAGTAATACTACATAACAATTAAACGAAAACAAGACACCCCACCGCCAGTGCTGTTTACTTGGAAGGAACTCTCATGTTAAAATTCTCAGAGATAATTTTTGCGAAGAGTTTCCTCCATTGAACATTTCTCCCATTGGACATTTCCTCCATTGGACATTTCCCCCAGTGGGCATTTCCCCAGTGGACATTTCTCCCAGTGGGCATTTCCCCAGCCTATAATTTTAGGTTATTTTGAACATAGTTTTTAAATGATTTGCCAATAACACAACAATTTTATTGTTTTTCTCTCGCAATACAGTATTAAAGCACATTTTAAAACTATGTAGCAAATATGTTTACAATAAGTTTCATGGTAAAGCATATTGAATAGCACAATTTTGGTCCATCTTTTACCTCAGGTTTCACTTAAGTTCCATTTTATTTTTCAAGAATCAAATGGCTTCTCCCAGCAGAGATAATCCTCACAACTTGAGATTGCACAAGTTCAGAGCTCCTCACACGTCACCTATTGTTTCAAAATAATCAGCCCTTACTCATTCACTGTAATCATCACACCTGTATTTCTATTGTTTTATTTTTACTTGAAGCTTGATTAAGAACCATATAGCACATTTTAAAACGATATTATTATAGCAGGGAAGTTTTATGATAAAGCACATTATAGCACATATTTAAACAATATAACGAATCACTTAGTAATAACATATAGTACTCATTATACAAAGTACATACAGATTTCTTTTGGAAAAAATAATAATTCATGGTGGTAAAAAAAAAGATGTATACTTGCTATATAGCATAAAGTAACTTCGTAGGTTGTTGTTCATCGCACAATTGACAGACTTTTACCACATATGATTGTCGATTTCCAACAGATGCACTGACTGACCTATGAATAAGAGTCTACACAAGTGTCGTATTTCCATTCCTCGTGTCTGAACAAAGGTCTGACCTTGTGGGTCCAGACCACTATTACAATTTACATTGGCGGCAATGTTAAAAACTGTTAACGTAATTGCATCTCCTCGATTCATTAATTAAGTCTCGACTTCCATATTTCGGCCAGAAGTACTTTAATTCAAGTGCTATAACCGGACAGACTCCCATTGAAATTTTGAGTTATGCGAGCTCCTACAAATGAAATCATAATTTTGGCTTTTTTCGCTGCTTTCAGAAAGCGGTGCACAGGCACCCAAACACATATCATACTCCAATCACCTACCACTGGCCTTCAATTATTCGTCGCAACAGAGACTGAAAAAAATATTGAAAACAATTAACTTCTCTGGCAGAGGTTGGTTAACGGATCGGCACTATTTTTAATAATGGTCTTGTCCCTTGTGTAGCATCTTCACAAGTCCAGGTAAATCCTAAATCCTCGTAGATAGTTTACCTGGACTTTTTTGATGATTCGAATGAGTTATTGAGTCGATGCCTCTGTTATACAATCTCGTACATTTCATCCCCCGCGCTTGTTTTGAATTAGCATGTCAGTATCCCGAGCCTGCGGTTTTTGCTTTGACTTCCGATGTCGATTTCATCTCGACATCAAACGATTTTGGCCCGCGATCAAATTCAAACCTGTCACATCTCATACCTCGCAGCGGATTGGCATAATCAGCTAGCTTAGCGCGTTCCCCGATTGGTTTGATTTAGAGGAAACCCCTTGACGTATTTATATCCAGAACTAGTATGGGTAACTAACCAAGCCAGTGTATCGATCCTAACTGATCGATCGATACACTGGCTCGCGAGGATGTTGTGTAGGGGCAGCTTGTCGAGTAAAGGTACCATATCCCGAATATCATCGGTTTGGCCAGCCGTGTTAGTTGGTTGAAAATGAAAAACTCAAATGAGCGTTCGTAGATATGCGATGGAATTAGATTATATATAGCTACGAAGGCTCACGTGAAAAAAATTACTTAATCTCAAAGATGTACTATTGTTAGTTTGACAAGAAAGAGAACTTCCATAACAATAATAATCTGTATTTACTGAGAGTGATGTACACAGTACACTCAGTCAGCAGTAAATGATGATCGTCCATGAGGCCCCCGAAACACACACAAACCAAGACACCACATACATCTTAAATGACATACAATATCAATATATGCATGGACATTTAGTTTAACGCATACATTTTATGATGATCTGTGATTCAAATACAACGTTTTGAAGCTTTGGATTGAAGAAGCATGTTGTGTTTCAGAGGATAGGGAATTCCAGAGGACTGTCCCAGAGTATGACATGAGTTTCTTAAACAATTCAGCATACGTGGAATTGGGACTTTGTGTATTTTGGTGGTGGCAGATTTAAGATTTCTGTATGGAGTAGGACAGTTGCTTCATATAATCTTTACAGTACATTCTATCGTAAACACATTAATCTGTAAATTGAACTGTGATATTTCAGTTGACATCAACTGCAATGGGTAAACTGCGCACACACGGAACATTAAATTCTTGTTTTCTCTGAAAGGAGGTTGATATCTTTGCACACGAAACGCTCAGTTGCAGGAAACATCCGACACCTGCGTTGTACGATACAACATTCAGAGCATTATCAGAACACGCGCTGGGACGGACGCAGCGGCTAACTTTAATTTTTGGTCTACAGTACGGAATGATTTTGGTTTTGGCCATCTTCATATTTCAAGCTATATACTACACTAACGCTCCGTCATTTAGTGTTCGACTTGCACATGCGAAGATGGGTTTTATCTGACTTGGAGTTGTATCCTACTATTCGTATAATAATTGCCCAGATTCGTTCGTGATTATTTACGAAGCTTGTGGTGATCGCATTTGTAAACACGAAGAGCAATGGCCATTTCGGCCTTCCAGTGACCTACGTTGCCGCGGAACCGATAATTGTAGACAATGGTGCCACATTTGGCTACCCAAACTTTACAGTTGAATGCCTGTCAATAAACGGTAATTATAAAATACGGTGCAACATTTTACAGTTCAATGCCTGTTAAAAAACGGTAATTGTAAAATACGGTGCAACGTAATTTTACAGTTGAATGTACTGGCACCTTTTCTGCCAGTACATTTAACTGTGAATTTACGGTGTGATTTATAACAGTGTACATCACCGGATGTTATCTACATGTACGACACGAGATACACATTTGATGATATTTCAATGATAATCAATTTCAAGCTGATATAGAAAAGTGCGTAGATCATTCAACATTTATCCACGGTGACATGACAGATTTAAAATATGATTGGTCTGTTTTCTTTGCTATACAGAAGTCAACAAAGGATATAATTTTGGGAGTAATCGAACCCCGGTCTTCATTAATAGAGGATTGCATACATTGTGACATTTTGCAATATGAATATCATTGGGAAATATATATTGAAGTTTAACCAGAGAAGATTGTAATAAGTGTGTCCAGAAAGGACATCTGAAAATAAAATGGGTTTTATATGGGCAGTTGTGAACATTTGCATCTTTGTGACAGATGTTGAAGTATTTAAATTCAAAACTGACTGTTTTCCAATTAACATTTTCTATCAATCGCTTAAAACATCATTATTGACAAGAAAGAACTCCCTCATAACGAATCATACCCCCAAAAATGATGAAATTTTGGATTGAAAAATTGGAACCACTGCCATTTGAAACTGGTCCTTACTGTAGAACCACCCTGATATCCATTTCATGCGAATTTAACCGTTGATTATCTAAAAAACCGCTGTCAGCGCGTTGTTTTGCAAGGTAAAACCTCTACTATTCTTCGTCTCGGTGCTGGGGTGCCACAAGGCTCTGTCCTCGGACCTCTCTTGTTTTTGCTATATATTAACAACTTACCTGGTGATATCTTGAATAATATTCGCCTATTTGCCGACGATACCTGCCTCTACATTCTTTCCGACAACTTGAACAATCAACTTCTGTCTATCAACCACGATTTAGAAGTAATATCGCAGTGGGCGCGAACATGGCTTATCAAATTTAATGCCGCTAAGACAGTTTCCCTCTTTGTCTCTCTTCGTCAGATTCCCACCTCGATCCCAATTATTTTCGAAAACTCTCCATTAAGTCCATCTTAAAATCATAAACACCTTGGTGTAACATTCAACAACAAAGGTAATTGGAACGATCATATTGATGACATAATCAGTAGAGCGCAAAGTAAACTTTCCATCTTAAAGGGGTTGAAATATGTTTTAGACAGGAAATCCCTGGAAATCATGTATAAGAGCTTCATTCGGCCAAGTTTGGAATATGCAGACATAGTATGGGACAATATATCACAAAATAGCATTACCAGGTTGGAGAATATCCAGAAAGATGCCATTCGAACAATCACTGGACTAACACGAAGTGCTAGTTCAGAAACTCTTTATTGTGAGGCTGGTCTTGAAACACTTATACAAAGACATCAGTTCCATCGACTTGTAATGTTCTATCGCATTGTAAACGGTACTGCGCCTTTATCCTTACAACGTCATCTCCCGTCAACTCCCCTTGCACGTAATCCGTACAACATACGTCCCCAAAACGAATTTACGCCATTTATGTGTAGGATCGAATTATTTAGAGGATCATTCTTTCCAATTACAGTGCGTGAATGGAATATTCTTCCTCATTCCATTAGAACTTGTCCTACAATTTTTGCTTTTAAACGTGAACTACGAAATTTATCTTTGCTGACTAAGCCTCACACATGGAATTATGTAGGTTCTCGTAAAGAAAATGTATTTCTATGTCCACTTAGAAATGGATGTAGTAACTTGAAAAGGCACTTGTTTGATAATTTTTTATCAGAAAACACACAATGTAATTGCGGCCACTGTGATGAAACTGTTACACATTTTTTGTTTCATTGTCCATTATTTACAACCCAAAGAGCCGATCTCTTAAATAATCTTTCGACCATCTACAATCTAAATCTACCAACAGCCAGAACACTCTTATTTGGTGACCTCGACAAAGATGAAGCATCTAATATATCAATTCAAAAATATCTTTGAAATTATATAACAAACACTAAACGATTTCAATGACCATTTCAAATACATTCAAAATTAAGCGACCATTGCAAATTCTAACATTGTGATATCCTGAGTTTCTCTAAACATTTAAGGATCCTCTTAAGTAACACACAAATGGAACACGATAATTTTATATATAATTATTATTATTATCTATGTAGTATCTTTAATTGTTTATTTTTCAATGCTTACTGGCCTCCTCTCCTTATTTCTCTTATTGGGTTGTTTTTTCTGTAAATTGTCTGATGTATTTCATTGTATGTGGGAGACGCGCTATAAGCTTGTCTTACTGCGCTCCCATCACTCTGGTGTAAAATAAAATAATTTAAACCAATTTAATCGTTGATCGGTGACACCAAATTGTTCAGATGATTTCTTTTCAAAAGTTCCAAATTTTTTCAATCTGTTTTCTGCGCTCTCCTGGAATAGTACAATATTTTGTATGTTTTGTATCACAAACTGCTTAAACTCTTCATCATTCAAATTAGATCGTTCTTCATTTTCATTATCTTCTTCTTTGTGTTTCTGGGTTGACAGCTTGGGCGGTATGGCTGGCGGTGTAGTTTTACGACCTCGTCTGAATCCATGCACCTGATCTTTTTGCCATCCCTTCTCAAATTTCGTCGCTGAACTTGATCGCAGGCGTATAATATGTTCCAAGTTGCTTATAATCATAGTTATTTTGTCCCTGACAACTTTAATTTTGCCCTGGACAGACCACTGGGCATTTATTTGCCATACGGTCACGCATTTACAATAATGTCTTGCCCACGTGGCCTGGGACAAACTTAAAAAAAAAAAACAAGCACAAAGACATACTAATAACCCCCCCCCAAGAAATTTGAGAAGAATTCTCGCCATGTAAACATCAATGGACAACAATTGTAACATTAAAACTATGCTCTTTCGGTTACTGATGATCAATTTATATTTCAGGGCGAAACTTTTTGTTCCGTGTTCGTGCTTTTATCTGGAGCTATCCACTTCAAGAGTTATCCCCCATGAGAAGGGTTATTCATCATAAACTTTTCTTCCGGGTTCTTGGAAAATGGCGGGTTAAGATATTGTCAGTGTTTTGCTGAAATTTACCCGAATATACAAAATTGAACGTAAGTATTGAAGGTTTAGTATCGCAGAATGTGAGGTTCTCTGAATGAGTTGCCTGGTCATTGATGTAAATTATATTTCAAACAGTACCTTTGCGCGGTAAATTTCCCTCATTTCATAGTAGGCCTACAATTAGCTCTGGTATATAGCCTTGTTGCATACTACGCGAGAAGTTGTTCTCACGTAGGGTATAGAACGAGGCTATACCATGCTAGCCTACAATCGTTGTATAGTAGTATACCAGTATGCCACCCTTCTAGATCTACATTTCAATTCAGTTCTGTATTCACACTACCACAATTCACATTGTTTATGGCCGAGAAACCATTTCAAACACACAATACTTTATTGTACAGGTACTGTATGCATGTACAAGAAAGTAGTACTACATAGCAATTAAGTAAAACAAGATACTTCACCGCCAGTGCTTGGAAGGAACCCTCATGTTAAAACGCTCAGAGATAAATTTTGCGAGGAGTTTGGTGGTCATAAACGTTTCACATTGTAGAAGTTAGGAACGTCGATGCATTCATCCCGGAGTAAGAACATTTTCCCGAGCAGACATTTCCTCCAATGGACATTTCCTCCAGTGGGCAATTTCCCCAGCCTATAATTTTAGGTTTATATATTTCAAACATATTTTTAAAATGATTTGGCAATAACACAGCTTTTTTATTGTTTTTCTCTCATGGCTGGTATTATAGTAATTTTTAAACTATATAGCAAATATATGTTTACAATAAGTGTCATGGTAAATAACACTATACATGTATAGCACAATGTTGTTCTATTTTTTACCGCGGGTTTCACTTTAAGTTCAATTTTATTTTTCAAGAACTCATCAAATGGCTTCTCCCAGCAGAGATAATCCTCACAACTTGAAATTGCACAAGCTCAGGGATCCTCACACATAACCTATTGTTTCTAAATAATCAGCTCTTACTGTAATCCACACACATAACCTATTGTTTATAAATAATCAGCTCTTACTCTAATCCTCACACATAACCTATTATTTATGAATAATCAGCCCTTACTGTAATCCACACACAAGTAGTATATAAAGTGCATTACAGGTCGCATTGACCTCATTTCGAGGTCACAGAGGTCAAGTGGAGTATAGTTCCGGCAGAAGGACCAAAAGCTACCTCCAGCACAGGAGAGTTCCAAATTTGCATATCACGTGACCCAGGTCAAAGATGTATTCATCCGCGGTGATGCGATCATGTCTGGCGGTGATTCGGTCTCGGGAAAAAGCTTCCGCCGAGAAAAAGTAGTCCCTAGATAAAATGGTCCGATTGGGTCGAGTGAGGTATCAAAGTGAAGCTTATGTGAAGGGGCATCTAATGGGCTGGGTGTGGGGTTGACATAGCGGCATTCTGCGCATGCGCGGTGGCCCAAGGGTATGGAAATAGCCGTTTTGGGATGTAGGGGAGCTACTAATGGTCCAATGGGATCGAGTGAGGTATCAAAGTGAAGCATTCGTGAAGGGGCATCTGATGGGCTGGGTGTGGGGTTGAAGTATCGGCATTCTGCGCAAGCGCGGTGGCCGAAGGGTATGGAAATAGACGTTTTGGAGCTAGGGGAGCCCCTAATGGTCCAATGGGGTCATATGAGGTATCAAAGTGAAGCATTTGTGAAGGGGCATTTGACTGGACTAGCGGCTCGGGCGTTGTCACCATTCTGCGCATGCGCAGACAGGGAATTGTGGGAAAAGGGTATGGAAATAGACGTTTTGGAGCTAGGGGAGCCCCTAATGAGCCGATTGGGTCGAGTGAGGTATCAAAGTGAAGTATATTTCAAGCATGGGTGGGTGCATGTAAAATTTTTCCTGAAAAAAAAAATACGGAACACGGACTTTATCGAAAAACCTGGGAAAATGCCTATATGGGGTATGGGGGGTATATAGGTCGCCGGGATTAACGGGGCTTGCCTATCAATAGAGTTATCTCCCCCTAGTTCCAGGGTGGGTGTATGTAAAATTTTTCCTGAAAAAATACGGAATACGGACTTTATCCTAAATTACGGGAAAATGCCTATATGGGGTATGGGAGGTATAGGATCAATGTTTGTCCCCCTGGGAAACCTACTTCTCGACATTTGCGGTATGGGTTGTGGGGTCGCGTTTTCTTAGTCTCGTCAAGACAAACATGATAGGAAGTGTCCCGGCACGAATCGGTGAAATTTTTGAAAAAGTACGATATAGCCCCATATAGTCCCATACTGGGGGTATAGGATCAATGTTTGTCCCCCTGGAAAACGTACTTTTATACATTTGCGGTAGGGTTGTGGGGTCTCGTTTTACTCGTCTCGTCAAGACAAACATGATAGGAAGTGTCCCGGCACGAAACAGTGAAATTTTTGAAAAAGTACGATATAGCCCCATATAGTCCCATACTGGGGGTAAACGATCAATGTTTGTCCCCTGGGAAACGTACTTCTATACATTTGCGGTAGGGTTGTTTGGATTTGTTTTTCACGTCTCGTCATTTAGAACACGATAGGAAGTGTCCCGGAGCGAATCGGTGAAATTTTTGAAAAAAGTCACCGAGGTAGGCCTATATACTACATGGCTATGGGTGTATAGGCCCATACGGGGTGGACATGTTGGAGTCTAGGTGAGCCCCTAATGATCCTATGAGGTCGGTTGAGGTCTTATTTTGAAGCTCTCGTGGAGTAGCATCCGACTGGGCTAATGGTCCGTCCGTGTCCAATAGTCTGCGCATGCGCAATCTGGCCGTAGTATAGAAAACAGGCATTTTGGGTGTTATGTAGGGGTGTGTTTGGGATAGAGATGGGCTATTCACGGTTCGAATGGGTCGTGTGAGGTGTCAAAGTGAAGCTTGTGTGGGGTAGAGTCAGAATGGTGTGTTTTTGAATGCAAGTCGCGTTAATCTGCGCATGCGCAGTTGGTTGTAGAAAGTAAAGTGGCCATTTTGGGGCAGTGAAGGAAGGTATTTGGGGTCGAGATGGGCTATTCACGGTTCGAATGCGTCCTGGAAGGTGTCATCTTGTAGTTCTCGGGGTGTACCTTCCGATTTAAGGGATGTCCGCGTCATCTGTGACGTCATCAGTGACGTCATCAGTACGAGTAGTAGCGAAATGGGGCATTTTGGGTGCTATGTAGGGGTGTGTTTGGGGTAGAGATGGGCTATTCACGATTCGAATGGGTCGTGTGAGGTGTCAAAGTGAAGCTTGTGTGGGGTAGAGTCAGAATGGTGTGTTTTTGAATGCAAGTCGCGTTAATCTGCGCATGCGCAGTTGGTTATAGTAAGTAAAGTGGCCATTTTGGGGCAGTGAAGGAAGGTATTTGGGGTCGAGATGGGCTATTCATGGTTCGAATGCGTCCTGGAAGGTGTCATCTTGTAGTTCTCGGGGTGTACATACCGATTTGAGGGATGTTCCCGTGATCTGTGACGTCATCGGTACGAGTAGTAGCGAAAGTGGACATTTTGGGGGTGCGTGGGGGTGAGTTTGGGGTCGAGATGGGCTATTCACGGTTCGAATGCGTCCTGGAAGGTGTCATCTTGTAGTTCTCGGGGTGTACATTCCGATTTGAGGGATATCCGCGTCATCTGTGACGTCATTGATGACGTCATCGGTACGAGTAGTAGCGAAAGTGGACATTTTGTGGGTGCGTGGGGGTGAGTTTGGTGTAGAGAGGGACTATCCTTAGTCCGAATGCGTCGTGTGAGGTGTCATTTTGTAGCTCTCGAAGTGTACATTCCGAGTTGAGGCATGTCCGAAGCATCTGTGACGTCATTGTTGACGTCATCAGTAGGAGTAGTAGCGAAAGTGGACATTTTGGGGTAGTGAAGGAAGGTATTCGGAGTAGAGAGGAACCATCCTTGGTCCGAATGCGTCCTGGGAGGTGTCATGTTGTAGCCCTCGGGGTGTACATTCCGAGTTGAGGGATATCCACAGCATCTGTGACGTCATTGGTGACGTCATCAGTACGAGTAGTAGCGAAAGTGGGCGTTTTTTAGCAGTGAAGGATGTTATTTGGTGTAGAGATGGACCATCCGCGGTGCGAATGCGTCGTGTGAGGTGTCATCTTGTAGCAACGCCCACCAAAGCCATTCCTAATGCTTCAACACCCTGGTGAAATAGCTCAGAAGCTCTGATATTCCATGGAATTGTCACTAATTCTTCGAAATGCAGTGACGCCCTCGACGCCCGTCGTTACGCTTTAACACTCTAACATAACACTATGATATAGACCGGAGAGAGAGCAACAACAACAGCAACAACAACAAGGATGACACATGAGAGAACAACAACAACAACAAGAAGTTTTTTTCATATAGTTTATTCTCCCCAATGTTACATCATACCCACGCTGGGGGAGCCGCGTTGGGTATATTTACAATTCAAGAAGATTCTTCCCAATCAGAGGCCACCATTTGCATGTTTCATATTCGTTCCTGTCCGTTAGATGTATTCTTGTCCAATCAAAAGTCTCCATTTCAGAAAGTTCCATCTTCGGCCATGTTCGCTCTGAACCGTTTATTCTAATCACCGTCGGGCAGGCCAGGATACGGTTGAGGCAACATATCCTCAGATAGTTGTTTGCGCATTCTGAGAATCCATCAGTGCATGGGTGAATACTTTCATCCGATGGGGGTGGTGGTCAGTTCAACCACGAAGAACGTAACATTGGTTACCCTCTCCACTATCCACTTGGTGTTGGGGCGTTGTTGTTGGGCCCATTCCAAGGGATCCACGGTGGCCAGGTTCTCCAGCATCGTCTCTAGCGACGCCCGGTTAATGATGGTAAACGGTTGGTCAAATACCCGGATATTACTGCTCGGGTAAAAGTATCGGACTTGATCTGTCTCCTTATGCTGCAGCACATAACCAAACGCCAGATTTAATTTGAAGGACGTTGCTTGGTCATTGAAGATGGCTTCCACGTAGCTGCGTAGACGGGCGAGGGCGGTCAGTCGAAAATTGTAGATATCTTGAATAGGGCGATGACGGTGGAAACAGTGCCGTATCATGGTCCAATGGCGCCGATAGATGTCACTCACTGGATGGTCGTCCTGTAGCAGATCGCTAGGGGCATCCACAGCATCTTCCGAAAAATGTTCGATGCCGTCAGGCGTATGACTCGAAACCGTAACGCTGGGGTCCGGCTGGATATCCAGGCCCTCCTGGACTGTAGGTATAGGCGGGCTCTTCGTCATCGCATCACCAGTGGCGTTCGTCTCCCCGGGTTCATCTTCTCTGGCTCTGACCTTCCGCGGCTCCTCTTTAGTAGAATGTTGTCGCCCGAATCGTGGAGAAGGGGCATGAATCAAACGTTAGTGCTGTCTTAACCGACTGGGTCGTGGAGTGCCTTCTCATGGCGCAGAAAATTATCCTCCCGATTGAATGATCGTGCACAGATTATACAAGTATACCGTGCATCGTTGTGGGTGGAGGCCTCGTGACGTCGTGAACTTTCTATTCGAGCAAACTGCTTCTGGCAAGTTGTGCAAGTGAGCATCTTGGTAGTTGACAGAGTATCGGATGAAACGACCAGGCCGCTTCCCTTTTATAGTACGCTAGCTGGTGATCTATTTTTAGCACACTCAGTTCAACTACCCCAAGCCGAGGACCAGACATATAGAGTATGTACTGCATGTTATGGTATTCATCAGTGTATGGGTGACACATTCAGCCGAGGGCGGGGGTCGGTCAGCTTGGTAACGAAAAACGTGACATTGGTCACCCTCTCTACGACCCATTGTGTGTTGGGGCGTTGTTGTTGGGCCCATTCCAAGGGATCCACGGTGTCCAGTTTCTCCAGCATTGCCTCTAGCGACGCCCTGTTAATGATGGTTGGTCAAATACCCGGATGTTACTGCTCGGGTAAAAATATCGGGCTGCTTGGTCTGTGTCCTTATGCTGCAGCACATAACCAAACGCCAGATTCAACTTGAAGGCCGTAGTTTGATCGTTGAAGATGGCTTTCACGTAGCTGCGTAGGCGGGTGAGGTTGGTCAGTCGGAAATTGTAGATATCTTGAATGGGGCGATGACGGTAGAACAGTGCCGGATCATGTGCCAATGGCGCCGATAGATGTCACTCACTGGATGGTGTTCGTGTAACAGATCGCTAGGAACATGTATGGGTTCGTCCACGAAGTGTACTTTGCTCTCCTCGTCGTGCAAAATCTGGCCCAATGTCTTGTCGTCGGAATTTGACTGTTGAATGAGGGCGATATCATCATCTTCAACCCTCGTGCGATGGGTGGGAGTTCCCGCTTTCTCGATACTGGTGCCTACGGACTCTTCTACCTGCAGACGTGACTGCAGAACAGGGTGTCGTGCGCGTTGGTGTCGCAGCAACTGACTGGTCAGTTTGAAAATCCGACCACATTCTTCGCATGGACGCTTGGGTACTTCATGGCGTGCACGTGTGTGGCGCTGTAAATGATCTGGGCGCTGAAACGACAGTGTACATACCGTACAGCTATGCCGGGCGGTTCCTTCGTGCTTGCTAGCCTCATGGCGGTGCAAGTCGTGCAGACGAGTGAATGCTTTCGAGCACGTAGTACAAGTGAACATCTTGGTGGTTGGCAGAGTGTCTGATGAAACGACCAGGCCGCTTCCCTTTTATAGCACGCTAGCTGGTGATCTATTTTTAGCACACTCAAACGAACCCCCACAAACAGGTCAGTACCATCTCCTTTCTTTCAATTCACATCGAAAGTGACGTCATACCCCAGCATGTCTAAACATGATCCGACAACATGAAAAGGATGCAGGTCAAGTGCACTCAATGACCTGGTGTACAAACGACCTTATATGACCACTCACTCACTCATGTGTGTGTGTGTGTGTGTGTCTGTTTACCTGTGTGTCTGCGTCTGTGTGTATGCGTCTGTGTGTGTGTATGCGTCTGTTTGTCTGTGTGTGTGTGTGTATACGTCTGTATGCGTGTGTTTATGCGTGTGTTTATGTGTGTGTGTGTGTGTGTGCGTCTGATGCGTGTGCGTGTGTGTATGCGTCTGTGTGTCTGTGTGCGTGTGTGCATGAGCCGAGTTCTAAGAGCCCCGGAGAGAGAACAACAACAACAACAAGGACGACACATGAGAGGACCAATACATATGGACACATGTTCATTCCTATATTTAAAGACTCTACCACCACCACCACCAACTCCACCAATACCACCACCGCACACCACCAACACCACCACCAACGCCACCAACGCCACCACCAACGCCACCAACGCCACCACCAACGCCACCAACGCCACCACCAACGCCACCAACGCCACCAACGCCACCACCGGGCGTTGACGCCCGGTGGTGGTGGTGGTGGTGGTGGTAGCCCCCGTGTGGCAGAGCTCCGAGAGCTCCACACCCGGTGGTGGTGGTGGGAACTCCCGTGTGGCAGATCTCTTGGATCGGAGCTCTTGGAGCTCAACGCCTGTGGAGCTCAGATCTCGAAAGTGACATTTGCATACGACCTCTGTGAGGTCACTTCCGCTTCCGTTCACGTGACCGGAACTGACCTTTGACCCCGGCGTGAACGCCCGGTGGTGGCGTTGGTGGCGTTGGTGGTGGCGTTGGTGGCGTTGGTGGTGGCGTTGGTGGCGTTGGTGGTGGCGTTGGTGGCGTTGGTGGTGGTGTTGGTGGTGTGCGGTGGTGGTATTGGTGGAGTGGGTGGTGGTGGTGGTAGAGTCTTTAAATATAGGAATGAACATGTGTCCATATGTATTGGTCCTCTCTCATGTGTCGTCCTTGTTGTTGTTGTTGTTGTTCTCTCTCCGGGTCTCTTAGAACTCGGCTCATGCACACACGCACACAGACACACAGACGCATACACACACGCACACGCATCAGACGCATACACACACACACACACGCATAAACACACGCATACAGACGTATACACACACACACACACACGCGTACACACACACACACACACACACGCACACGTACGCACACATGCACACAGACACACACGAACATACACACACACATACACACACACACGCGTACACACCAACACACACACACACGTACGCACACATGCACACAGACACACACGAACATACCCACACACATACACGTACACGCAAGCACACATGCACACACGTACACGGAAGCACACATGCACACAGACAAACAGACGCATACACACACACAGACGCATACACACAGACGCAGACACACAGGTAAACAGACACACACACACACACACACATGAGTGAGTGAGTGGTCATATAAGGTCGTTTGTACACCAGGTCATTGAGTGCACTTAACCTGCATCCTTTTCATGTTGTCGGATCATGTTTAGACATGCTGTGGTATGACGTCACTTTCGATGTGAATTGAAAGAAAGGAGATGGTACTGACCTGTTTGTGGGGGTTCGTTTGAGTGTGCTAAAAATAGATCACCAGCTAGCGTGCTATAAAAGGGAAGCGGCCTGGTCGTTTCATCAGACACTCTGTCAACCACCAAGATGTTCACTTGTACTACGTGCTCGAAAGCATTCACTCGTCTGCACGACTTGCGCCGCCATGAGGCTACCAAGCACGAACGAACCGCCCGGCATAGCTGTACGATATGTACACTGTCGTTTCAGCGCCCAGATCATTTACAGCGCCACACACGTGCACGCCATGAAGTACCCAAGCGTCCATGCGAAGAATGTGGTCGGATTTCAAACTGACCAGTCAGTTGCTGCGACACCAACGCACACGACACCCTGTTCTGCAGTCACGTCTGCAGGTAGAAGAGTCCGTAGGCACCAGTATCGAGAAAGTGGGAACTCCCACCCATCGCACGAGGGTTGAAGATGATGATGTCGCCCTAATTGAACAGTCAAATTCCGACGACAAGACATTGGGCCAGATTTTGCACGACGAGGAGAGCAAAGTACACTTCGTGGACGAACCCATACATGTTCCTAGCGATCTGTTACACGAACACCATCCAGTGAGTGACATCTATCGGCGTCATTGGCACATGATCCGGCACTGTTTCTACCGTCATCGCCCCATTCAAGATATCTACAATTTCCGACTGACCAACCTCACCCGCCTACGCAGCTACGTGAAAGCCATCTTCAACGATCAAACTACGGCCTTCAAGTTGAATTTGGCGTTTGGTTATGTGCTGCAGCATAAGGACACAGACCAAGCAGCCCGATATTTTTACCCGAGCAGTAACATCCGGGTATTTGACCAGCCGTTTACCATCATTAACCGGGCGTCGCTAGAGGCAATGCTGGAGAAACTGGACACCGTGGATCCCTTGGAATGGGCCCAGCAACAACGCCCCAACACACAATGGGTCGTAGAGAGGGTGACCAATGTCACGTTTTTCGTTACCAAGCTGACCGACCACCCCCATCGGCTGAATGTGCCACCCTTGCACTGATGAATACCATAGCATGCAATACATACTCTATATGTCTGGTCCTCGACTTGGGGTAGTTGAACTGAGTGTGCTAAAAATAGATCACCAGCTAGCGCACTATAAAAGGGAAGCGGCCTGGTTGCTTCATCCGATACTCTGTCAACTACCAAGATGTTCACTTGCACAACTTGCCAGAAGCAGTTTGCTCGAATAGAAAGTTTACGACGTCACGAGGCCTCCTCCCACAACGATGCACGGTATACTTGTATCATCTGTGCACGATCATTCAATCGGGAGGATAATTTACTGCGCCATGAGAAGGCACTCCACGAGGGTGTGACGGTACAATGTAACGATTGTGGTCGACTCTTCAAGCGACCCAGTCGGTTAAGACAGCACCAACGTTTGATTCATGCCCCTTCTCCACGATTCGGGCGACAACATTCTACTAAAGAGGAGCCGCGGAAGGTCAGAGCCAGAGAAGATGAACCCGGGGAGACGAACGCCACTGGTGATGCGATGACGAAGAGCCCGCCTATACCCACAGTCCAGGAGGGCCTGGATATCCAGCCGGACCCCAGCGTTACGGTTTCGAGTCATACGCCTGACCACATCGAACATTTTTCGGAAGATGCAGTGGATGCCCCTAGCGATCTGCTACAGGACGACCATCCAGTGAGTGACATCTATCGGCGCCATTGGACCATGATACGGCACTGTTTCCACCGTCATCGTCCTATTCAAGATATCTACAATTTTCGACTGACCGACCTCGCCCGTCTACGCAGCTACGTGGAAGCCATTTTCAATGACCAAGCAACGCCCTTCAAATTAAATCTGCCGTTTGGTTATGTGCTGCAGCATAAGGAGACAGATCAAGTCCGATACTTTTACCCGAGCAGTAACATCCGGGTATTTGACCAACCGTTTACCATCATTAACCGGGCGTCGCTAGAGACGATGCTGGAGAACCTGGCCACCGTGGATCCCTTGGAATGGGCCCAACAACAACGCCCCAACACCAAATGGATAGTGGAGAGGGTCACCAATGTTACGTTCTTCGTGGTTAAACTGACCACCACCCCCATCGGATGAAAGTATTCACCCATGCACTGATAGATTCTCAGAATGCGCAAACAACTATCTGAGGATATGTTGCCTCAACCGTATCCTGGCCTGCCCGACGGTGATTAGAATAAACGGTTCAGAGCGAACATGGCCGAAGATGAAACTTTCTGAAATGGAGACTTCTGATTGGACAAGAATACATCTAACGGACAGGAACGAATATGAAACATGAAAATGGTGGCCTCTGATTGGACAAGAATCTTCTTGAATTGTAAATATACCCAACGCGGCTCCCCCCAGCGTGGGTATGATGTAACATTGGGGAGAATAAACTATATGAAAAAAAACTTCTTCTTGTTGTTGTTCTCTCATGTGTCATCCTTGTTGTTGTTGCTGTTCTCTCTCCGGTCTATATCATAGTGTTATGTTAGAGTGTTAAAGCGTAAGGACGGGCGTCGAGGGCGTCACTGCATTTCGATGAATTGGTGTCAATTCCATGGAATATCTAGAAAATCAGAGCTTCTGGGCTATTTCACCAGGGCGTTGAACCGTTAAGAATGGCGTTGGCGGGCGTTGCTTACAAGATGACACCTCACACGACGCATTCGCACCGCGGATGGTCCATCTATACACCAAATAACATCCTTCACTGCTAAAAAATGCCCACTACTCGTACTGATGACGTCACCAATGACGCCACAGATGCTTCGGACATGCCTCAAATCGGAATGTACACTTCGAGAGCTACAACATGACACCTCACACGACGCATTCGGACCAAGGATGGTTCCTCTCTACCCCAAACTCACCCCCACGCACCCCCACAATGTCCACTTTCGCTACTACTCGTACCGATGACGTCATCAATGACGTCACAGATGACGCGGACTTCCCTCAAATCGGAATGTACACCCCGAGATCTTCAAGATGACACCTTCCAGGACGCATTCGGACTAAGGATGGTCCCTCTCTACCCCAAACACACCCCCACGCACCCACAAAATGTCCACTTTCGCTACTACTCGTACCGATGACGTCATCAATGACGTCACAGATGACGCGGACATCCCTCAAATCGGAATGTACACCCCGAGAGCAACAAAATGACACCTTCCAGGACGCATTCGAACGGCGTTGGCGGGCGTTGCTTACAAGATGACACCTCACACGACGCATTCGCACCGCGGATGGTCCATCTCTACACCAAATACCTTCCTTCACTGCCCCAAAATGTCCACTTTCGCTACTACTCCTACTGATGACGTCAACAATGACGTCACAGATGCTTCGGACATGCCTCAAATCGGAATGTACACCTCGAGAGCTACAACATGACAACTCACCCCCACAATGTCCACTTTCGCTACTACTCGTACCGATGACGTCACAGATGACGCGGACATCCCTCAAATCGGAATGTACACCCCGAGATCTACAAGATGACACCTTCTAGGACGCATTCGGACTAAGGATGGTCCCTCTCTACCCCAAACACACCCCCACGCACCCACAAAATGTCCACTTTCGCTACTACTCGTACCGATGACGTCATCAATGACGTCACAGATGACGCGGACATCCCTCAAATCGGAATGTACACCCCGAGAGCAACACAATGACACCTTCCAGGACGCATTCGAACCGTGAATAGCCCATCTCGACCCCAAATACCTTCCTTCACTGCCCCAAAATGGCCACTTTACTTACTATAACCAACTGCGCATGCGCAGATTAACGCGACTTGCATTCAAAAACACACCATTCTGACTCTACCCACACAAGCTTCACTTTGACACCTCACACGACCCATTCGAACCGTGAATAGCCCATCTCTATCCCAAACACACCCCTACATAGCACCCAAAATGCCTGTTTTCTATACTACGGGCCAGGCTGCGCATGCGCAGACTATTGAACACGGACGAACCATTAGTGTAGTCAAGTGCTCCTCCACGAGAGCTTCAAAATAAGACCTCACTCGACCCCATTGGACCACCAGGGACTCACCTAGACTCCAACATGTCCACCCCGTATGGCCCTATACACCCATAGCCATGCAGTATAGGCCTATGGGCCTACCCAGGCCTCGGTGACTTTTTTATTTCACCGATTCGCTCTGCATGTTCTACATACGTGAAAAACGAGACCCCACAACCCTACCGCAAATGTATAAGTATGTTTCCCAGGGGACAAACATTGATCCTATACCCCAGTATCTATATTCTATAGTGACTTTTTCAAAAATTTCACCGATTCGCTCCGGGACACTTCCTATCATGTTCTAAATGACGAGACGAGTAAAACGAGACCCCACAACCCTACCGCAAATGTATAGAAGTACGTTTCCCAGGGGACAAACATTGATCCTATACCCCAGTATGGGACTATATGGGGCTATATCGTACTTTTTCAAAAATTTCACCGATTCGCTGCGGGACACTTCTATCATGTTCTAAATGACGAGACGAGTAAAACGAGACCCCACAACCCTACCGCAAATGTATAGAAGTACGTTTCCCAGGGGGACAAACATTGATCTATACCCCAGTATGGGACTATATGGGGCTATATCGTACTTTTCAAAAATTTCACCATTCGCTGCGGGACACTTCCTATCATGTTCTAAATGACGAGACTAAGAAAACGAGACCCCACAACCTATACCGCAAATGTCGAGAAGGTTTCCCAGGATGGTCCTATACCCCCATCCCATATAGGCATCCCGTAATTTAGATAAAGTCCGTATTCCGTATTTTTCAGGAAAATTTTACATACACCCACCCATGGAACTAGGGGGAGATAACTATATTGACAGGCAAGCCCCGTTAAGCCCGGCGACCTATATACCCCCCATACCCCATATAGGCATTTTCCCAGGATTTTTCGATAAAGTCCGGTTCCGTATTTTTTTCGGAAAATTTTTACATGCACCACCCAGCCATCAAATACCCCTTCATCTAGGCTTCACTTTGATACCTCACTCGACCCCACATTCGACCATTAGGGGCTCCCTAGCTCCAACACGGCTATTTCCATACCCCCACCGCGCATGCGCAGAATGCCGATATTTCAACCCACACCCAGCCCATTAGATGCCCCTTCACCTAAGCTTCACTTTGATACCTCACTCGACCCAATCGGAGCATTTTTTGTCTAGGGACTACTTTTCTCCGCGGAAGCTTTTCCGAGACCGAATCACCGCCAGACATGACGCATCACCGCGGATGAATACATCTTTGACCTGGGTCACGTGATATGCAAATTTGGAACTCTCCTGTGCTGGAGGTAGCTTTTTGGTCTTTCTGCCGGAACTATACTCCACTTGACCTCTGTGACCTTGAAATGAGGTCGAAATGAGGTCAATAGGCTCTGTAATCAGTAGAAACTACTACTGAGGTCATATAGATTCAAAGATTCAAAGATTCAAATTCTATTGTACAGACACCAGCAATGCGCAGAATGCCCATATTTCAATATTCGTGAAATGAACATGAGGCAGCACCTAAAAGGTGTAACAACCCCTCAGCCAGACAGTTTTAGTCAGTGTCTATATTGATACACAGTAAATGGAAAACGCATATGTAAAACCCTGGTGGATTCGGTTGAATGCAGAACATGCTTCAGCAGTGGCTTGTAAAAGATTAAAATATGATAAATTCAGTGTGGGATGTTTGATGCATTGGAGGACTATGATAATAAATAAATTTGACATATCGCGTGCGAAAAATATGGCGGAAGAACAAAAATATTCTGAACAAAAACAAAAAGCTTCAAGCGTCCTGGCTTTGAACCCTAATCATAATCTGAACAATAATACAAGTCTTTCAATTTTCATTGGAAGCCTTGTAATATAGAGTTTTGATAGCAAAAACTGTATGAATCCCTGTGTACCTGTTGATTGTATATCTCTTCCCATCTGTGATCAGGCAGATTCCGGGGATGAACACCAAATTGTATATCTGTGAGTTTAAAATTGGTGAAAATCTGGTCAATGGTTGTCCTAAGATCTGTGGTTGGGGTGTGGATTATGGGAAAGAGCCCATGCTCTTGGAAAAAGTTGTACCCAAATTCAAAAGGCTTGTGGTTGACCACCCAACAATCCTGTATGCCAAATTTGAAGTCCCTAACTGAAGGTCTGAAACGGTTTACCTTCTACATGTATCACGTCCACAGCGTCATATGGACATTTTGCGTGATGTTGCTAGGGAAACCACAAAAATCATCACAATGTGCCCAATTCTATAGGCTTGTGGTTCATTGACCAGTCTCTAAAGGCAACGGTTTGACTTCTAGGCCGTTCGCAAGAATTGTTGACAACTGACGTCCGGACGACTGACCGAACGGACGTACATGCACCCAACAATCCTGCATGCCAAATATGAAATCCCCAACTGAGACTGTTTGGCTTCTATCGCATTCACATCGCCATATGAACATTTTCCGTCACGTTGCCATAGAAACCATCAAAATCATCACAATGTACCCAACTTTGACAGGTTGTGGTTGACCACCCAGCAATGCTACATAGCAAATTTGAAATCTCTAGCTACAACGGTGAGGACATTTTGCGTGACGTTGCCATGAAAACCACAAAATCTTTGTAATGTAGCCAAATTCAAAAGACTTGTGGTTGATCACCCAACAATCTTGCATGCCAAATTTGAAGTCCCTAGCTGAAACGGTTTACCTTCTATCACGGTGATGTTGGCATGGAAACCACAAAAATCATCACAATGTGCCCAAATTCTATGGGATTGTGGTTGACCACCCAACAATCCTGCGCACTAAATTTGAAGTCTCAACGGTTTGGCTTCTACACCAGTCACAAGAATTGTTGACGACTGACGACCGACCGGACGGACGCCCGGACGTACATGCCGACGACAGAACCCCGCAGAGGGGTAAACATGCACTCGCCTACTCTCTGCCTCAAATTAATTTGGACATACAGGACCCACAGAAAATAAGAGACAAGTCGGTCATTTTTTCATTTCGTGAAAAAGTATAGATTTATTGGCATGCTGAATGAACGTGTGAGGTCAACATAAAATATAACAGTAGAAGTCGACTCTGTAATAAGGAGGAAAAATACAACAGGGGGGATAAAATATGAGGACATTTAAATTCTAACAAATCGTTTTTACATCCATTCGCAAATTCCACTTTCGACTGCTGCCCTCAGAAAAAGTTATGGATCCATATAACACCAATAACTGAATGACTCCTCTCCTACGCACATTTACAATTATAACCAATTATAGCACATGATACATAATCAAGTAAAACGCCAAATTGCTGACAGCGGTTAGCCTCCCTTGAGTAGCTCTCTTATTTTTAGTATATTTTGTGCAATGGGATAGAATTAAAATTCAGTTCCCGTCAAACAGAGACAAGAACGACAGTAAGGTATGTCAGATACAACACACGAACATCTTCCCTTTATGCTACTTTGTAGTCACAACATGAGATTTGGTGAGGGTCCCAATTTGTCGTAGTCACGTGACACATTAACATTTGTACTCCTCTCGAATGAACTTTACCATTCCTATAAGATTTATAAAAACAATTCTATTTTAGCAGCAGCTGTAAAATCCCGCAATGCATCTTAAATCTGATGCACCATTTTCATCTTCGCGTTTCCAAAGCAATAATGTACTAAATACGCGTACATGTAGCACTGGGAGAATGGACGTTCCGCACCCATGGCCGAACAAACATATGCAGACGGATACTGCAAAATATTGAAATAATTATGCAGGAAATAACACGTTCGCCATTATAGATGCAGGCTGTTATAACATGTATGCCGTTAGAGGCACGCAACAAACCACGTGATCCTAATCCGCACGAGTTGTAACTATAGTAGCGTAAGGACCGCAGTCAAAGAAAATAAAGGCACTTGTTTGGTCCGTTGCTTCCGTTCCTGTGTGAGCTGACTGGATGTTGATACGAGCTAATCACGTTATAAAATATCCATCCTTTTGTTCGAAAACAATAAAAAATATTTCGAAAAAGACTTCTCTCCAGATAAACTATCACATTGAATCTTTTCGACTCCGTGCCAGGCTTGTTAAGGCTAAGGCGGCGCTTATTTCCTTCCATTTATAATCCTCTCCGTTTCTGTAAAAGATAAAAGTAATTAAGCTGAAATTGTGAAATATGTGTACAACAAATTACCGATTCCGTATACATGCATTTTATTACAGGGTACCTAACCATACGAGCTCTATTCCAATACACTGTTACCTACGCTCATACTATTCAGCTTGTATCACTGACGTCCCTGCTCTCCTTGATCCCCCCGCTGATTCACATCGCATATTTCGCGCCTCTTGGCCGTAAGGGGGCGCTCTGCACAGACCAACCACCAATGACCAATGAATATCACTCTTACGTAAGAGTCTTGGTTGGTACGCTTTGTTTATCAGGGCAACCAACATCTTTTCTCTCAGTGGGTGAGAGGTCTTTCGGCCAGTCATCATTATATATTTCCATGAAATGACGGCGCTAAGCTGCCAAGATTAGTCTCTCAGTAACAGTAATAAATTACCCAGCGTATATGACACCTATAATGAGTGATTATTGTGTGGGAAAACGCGAGAAATTTGTGAACTATTTGTTCACAATCAACTGTGAATTAAAGCAATATTAGTTGTCTCCCTTTTCAAACGTTCATATGTCGTTAACGGCAAAACTAACAATAAACAGACGGCAAAACAGCTCTAATTACGTTAATTTCTGAGTTAAGAGTGAACAGATTTTTGGATAACTTCCTCCATTGTTTAGTAAGTTTCGTCAACTGATTGCAAACATTTGTTCACTGATACCTTCAAATGATTAATAAATAAATCCCAGTAAATGTTGTTAATATCCCACTGATAAGACCACGCTTTATCGCCATGAGTACATAAGGAGATCAAGCTGCCTAGAATGGTAACGTAAAAACACCGTTCAATTGTTTCAAATTTTGAATTGACTGTTGACTGTTAATAAAGACGGGGAAAAGTTCCTTGAGAGATGCGGTAAGATGTCGCTTTCATTTCAAAATATTGGCATGGCTTCCACATTACGTGAGAGTCGTGATCTCACTATCATGAAGGCATGACGTAATTTCCATCACGTGAGGTAGTTGGCCAATCGTGGTTAGTATGAGGAATCTGGTTATCTCCGAGCTATTACGGCACGGCGTTTGGGTAACCAGATAAAGCGCCCCCTTACGGCTAAGTGGCGTGAACTTGGCGATGTGAATCAGCGGAGGGAACAAGGAGAGCAGGGACGTCAGTGATACAAGCTGTTTATCAGCGTAACTGTTACCGAGTGAATTGAATACAACCTATATTTGACACCTACTGGTGTACTGACTGGTGCAATCTGTTTATCTTTGCCGAGGCATGCGCTCGTCTTTGATGCGGTCATATGGTCTGGATTCTGTTTAGCCCTACCTGCCCTGGCTGGGGGTGGGGGGGGGGGGAGAATTATGGCTCCCCCTACCAAAATTTATGCGCTACCTTCGGAACGACAAAACATAGACAGCTGAAACTCCGTGACTTTATAGTTTATCATATTGGGGTTATTTGGAGCCCACTTGCATAACCCCCCGAGCAGAGAATCATGTGGAAATTCAAGATGGCGGCCACGTGGGGTACCAGAAAATTGATGTTTTTGACATATTTCTTCAAAATTTCTGCTTTTCCGCGATGCAAAGCGGGCGAAAACTATTTTATTTCACATCACATTAATATTTACTAATTTATCATGCAGTTTTTGCGGAAAAAATGCATAAATAAACAATTCGGAAAATCTGACTAAAAACTCGACCAAAAAATGCCGTTTTTAAAAATGACGTCACTGTGAAGTCATCAAAGCGGCCATCTTGGATTTTGTTACATTTTCTGCCCCCTAGCACAAGGGGTACGAAAAATAATTAAGGGGGGGGGGGAGAGGCAATTCAGGCCAAGACAGATCCCAAAAAGCCCAGGTCAGATAGGGTTAAGATGTGATGCCTTTCCCAGACGCATTCTCGTCTCGCGAGACTCCCTACTGCGAGAAAGAGTCTCACGCGTAAATGGGAGCCATCCCCCCAAAATTTGGGGGGTGAGTAGGCGGCGTATGATTATCTGGCTTGTCACTGACCTGCTGACTCCGCCGAGTTAGAAGCGAATTGCTAAACATAACGTGGGCTATATAATTGGGAAATGACTCTTTCCGTTTCGGAGCATATCAATCGCGAACAAATTATTGTCGGTATGTATACTTGGCCGTGAAAGCGAGTTATCTAATACAGGAAGTAGTTCGCGGGTAGACACGGCTCGCTTTGAGAATGATGTCATGCTGCCTCGCTTTGAGATTGGAGATTCAAAAATGTCACCAGTTTACATGAGAGTCGCTTTGGTCTCCCGCGGGTAGACACGGCTCTCTTTGAGAATGTCCCAGACGTTGAGTTTTGACATATTCGGGACGGGAGATAAGCCGGAGTGCAGCAAAGAGAAGGAATCATTTAACGGATAGTGGCTGCTTTTGCTTTCAATTCCCGATAGATTTTTTTAGGACAATGCGTTAACGTTTTGAAATCAAGTGCGCTCTCAGCTTTGATACTCAAGACCGGGGCTTCGTAGATAATTTGTGAGCTACTACATGCACACAGAAGACATACTTGATTTATTCATGGGTTCCTCGTGGCTTTCAGAAATAGGAATGCACGTCTCCAATATATCTTTTGGCCTACGCCATATGATTGGTAACCATATTTTTTAAATAAATTGAAAATTGGATTGACTGTTGAAGTCATACCATTGAATTTTTGCATATTAGTATAGATCAAATTGTACTGAAACGTTGGCATAAACAATATATCATACCCGTTTTCATCCATCCGCCGCCTTTTCTTTGCAATCATTTCGACATCATCTGGCAAATCTAAAAAAAAAAGTTTGATGAATTTGAAAACATACAGTTGACAATATCGAAACTATATTCGATCCGAGCAGGGAATATAATCTTGGAAATTTTCGGATATCCAGCTCTGATACCAAATTTTTTTTACGAAGTTCATCGGCACATTTTAACAATAAATACATGTATGAAGAAACAAATACTCCGGATGTTCTATCTCGTGTTATTGTAAAAGCATTTTGGGAAAGTATTAGGCCTCAATTTCTAAGAACTCTGTATGTGGATATTGAAAAACTTAAAAATTCTTAAGGAATAACTTGATGCTAAAGATCACATACCGTACATACATGTATCCACATGAGATTTCTCGACTCTCTATAGTACCATTCCTCATCAGTACCTTATTTTCCTTTGTTCATTATTACTATCGGTGTTTTAACAAAACTGATCGCCGATTTATTAATGTGCGAAGCCATAAAGCATTCTTTAGCTCCACTACATACAGGAGATACCATTTATCGAATTTCTTTGTTAATAGAGTTGCTCGAATTTCTCATTGATAATATCTAATTGCCAATACATCACATTAATATTTACTACTTTATCGTGCTGTTTTGTGGAGAAATTGCATATAGGGTATAGTTTGGTAAGTTTCAGCCCACTAGCTCAAGGAAAATAATTAGGGAGTCCCCCCCCCCAAAAAAAACAAAGCCCAGGCCAGATAGGGTTAACGGGCGACGACTAAATATTGAATAACGGACTAGACGCCTGTAATGACAGAACGGTAGTTGGATATAGGCGTTGGCGTTTCTTTGTTCACCTGTGATGATTAGATCTACCCTGAAATGATTTCAGGTCGAATTAAATTCTTTTGGAGAAACGTTGTCCAATAACTCCCACTCAATTCCCGAGAAACGACCCAACTCACCTTCAATCATTCCGTGGCTACCATCGGCTATTGGCGTCGAACCCGATGACGTCGACATTTCTTCGTAGTCACGTGACCCTAGAGATCCGGACTGCCGCCTGTACCTGGACTGCATCAGGGGTTCCGTATCAATTTGTATATTAGAATGGTTGTAAGAGTCGTTAAGATAGCGTTGTAATATCGTGTGCTTGTACTTGGCCGGACCCCCATAGTAGTCTTCTCCTACGGGGTCTCCCACGGGATCCCCCATGTCCGACTTGGGCATCGTGCGCACCTTCTGTGAGGCATGCGCCGCTACGGCTGCGCGTGACAAAGCAGGGCAATGAGTTTGGGACTGTACCTTGTCTGTCGTCTGTGAGATCAATTCAGTGCGGTTATTATCGCGGAATGTTGAGGTCCTTTGGTCTTCTGAAAAATACAAATGAAAAGTTATGTTTAGAGTCAATTACTTTTTTGTGTTTTTGCTTTGTACTAAAGTCTAAATTTTTTTTTACATTTTGGAATCATTAACTGTTTTTCAAAATGCCCCCTACCAAAGTTTCGGCGTTATCACCGCTATTTTCCGCGATGAAAAGTGGGCAAAAACTATTTTATTTCCTATCAAATTAATATTTACTAATTTATCACGCAGTTTTTGTGGAGAAATTGCATGAATGAAAAATTCGAAAAATTATACCACAAAACCACCAAAAATGCCATTTTTAAAATAACGTCAGTGTGCCGTCACCAAAGCGGCCATCTTGGATTTTTTTCACATTTTCTGGTAAAGCTTGACCCAAGGGTATAGTATGGTAAGTTTCAGTCCCCTAGCTCAAGGGTTAAGAAAAATAATTAGGGGGGGGGGGGGGTCGAAATGACCCCTCCCGAGACCTGGACAGGTCCCAAAAAGCCCAGGGCAGATAGGTTTAAAAAGTGAATGAGGTATTCACATGGTCGTCACCCTTGCAAAATTACAAACTCTTTTCAAATGAACCGAACTGGAAACATAGCGCTACATTATCATTTCAGAAAAGTACGAATTTGAGTAACGTTACTAGTTTTCATAACTATAGCTAACATATCGATACTATAAACAATAAGGAAACACAGTTTTGAATAACAGGATTGTTTCCAGTAACATCATAATCTGATACTGAAAACAGTAACACATATCTAAAGTTGACTTCAGAAGTTACTAAAATCAGTAACGAAGAAAAAAATCCATCTACAGGCGTTATCTCCCTCAGCTGAAAGAACCATGACATGTTTTCGGCCACATTTTCTCCAGATTCCATACATGTTATTGGCTGTCATAGAAGACTGTTTCCACTCTGGCATGCGGAATTAGTGGATTCGTATGCTGATGATGATGTAGTTGTTACAAGGAACAGGTGACAGAGGTGAGATTGGAACCGACGTGCAGCGCAGTCGACAAATGGAGTCGAAATATCGAATCTTAAAGTTCAAGCTGCATTTATACATCAATTATTATTTCTCTCGTGTTATCGTGGTAAAATTCAACATCATCTCTTTCGTCAGATGCAAGGTCTCTAAAGAATCCAATACCGGTTAAGGTTTTCATGATTATGTAAATGAAGGCAACTCATTTGGGCAATAATATGTGACGCCCACTGTTTAAGTTTAGTGGCCCAACTATACGGACCAACTCGCCGCAGAGTATAGAAAATTTCACCCAGTCAACGAATAGACAGATAGCGCCACGTGCCACATCCGGGAATTACGACCGATAAATACGACGTAAATGTCAACATGAGGGCTTGTTCCAGAAACGCCGCGGTTCTACCTCAGTCGATAACAAGGAAATATATTCTCGATGACCACTCTCAATATGGATATTTCAGCAAATAATTCAGGTCATTGAATTGAAGAGAATGGATAATTTGTGCGGTCTGTGAACCAACATTAGTTGTATCGCTGTCATCATTTTTTCATTGTCGACAATAAAGAGTAGCTCTATTTACTTATCCCGGTTGTGGGACATCCACTCATTATGGGAATATCGACGGACGACTGAACAAAGCCTGTTTGTCATTCCTATCCAGTGTTATCTTAGTGGTAATCAGAGTATCGGTGTAGCATATGTAATAGACGAGGGACAACACACCTCTACTTTATCATATTGATGTTCTGTCCTACGACGTGACCTGTTTACCGTTAGTTATCCCGTTAGGAATATCTGAAAGCCGAGAACATGAACCGAAACTCAACATAATCGCGTGTTAAATGGACATGAAAGTCGAACATAGGTATTCCTAATATCGCGCCCCGCCACGCGCCATTTCGATCGGAAGAATACACGGCGGGTTTATTGTCTAACAACGACAGCGTGTATGATTCATTCTCATATTCACGGTATAACTATAAATTCGAGTTCTAGAACAGGATTCGGTTTCATGTAATACACAGAGAGATAACCCATTTGTAGTGGTCCAGGAAAAATCCTTAATATTTTATTTCTCTGTTTATAAGCCAAACAGTACATTAGCTAAATTGTCTTTTTTCACGGTCCCATGCAACTCCGCGTCAAACTAAGAGTTAACTTTTTTTAATATGAGCAACGGCATGCAAGAATTCATTAATATTTCCATCCGGGTCAGGAAACACTGTGTGCTTCAACTACTTTCCGAACAACAGTTCCATTATGGGTCATAGTCTTATCAGCACAGCGAAAAATGCTATCGGGTATATACAGACTAACATGATGGTCTGATTGGTGTCCACCAGGTCATTTGATGGTACTAGAATGTCCACCAGGCAATGATGTGGTACCAGAATGTCCACAATGCCACCATATGGTACCAGAATATCCACCAGACCATCATGTACTGCCAAAATATCCACCAGGTCATCATATGGTACCAGAATGTCCACCAGGACATCATATGGTACCAGAATGTCCACCAGGACATCATATGGTACCAAAATATCCACCAGACCATCATGTAGTACCAAAATATCCACCAGGTCATCATATGGTACCAGAATGTCCACCAGGACATCATATGGTACCAGGATGTCCACCAGGACATCATATGATACCAGAATGTCCACCGGGACATCATATCGTACCAGAATGTCCACCAGGACATCATATGGTACCAGAATGTCCACCAGGACATCATATGATACCAGAATGTCCACCGGGATATTATATGGTACCAGAATGTCCACCAGGACATCATATGGTACCAGAATGTCCACCGGGACATCATATGGTACCAGAATGTCCACCGGGACATCATATGGTACCAGAATGTCCGCCAGGACATCATATGGTACCAGAATGTCCACCAGGACATCCAAACAATGAAAGAGCTACTGACGTACAATAATCTTGAAACATGGGATAAGTTCGTTTCACCATAGATACGACAGATAGCGCTTCATAATAAAGCTGGTGCTGTCGACAAACACACCGTCAAGCATGCATTCATGCCATTAACAATACAAAAAGCTCGCTCACTCCGTACTCCGTGGGTATTTTTGTACATGGATATACCATAAATTGTCCAATTTCTTGACCGAATTGCGCCTCACCGATAATTCGTTTTTGGATTTGAACACACCAATCGCAAACTATTCAGTAACCCTAAGAAGACTGCACAGACCGAGCCACGCATTCGTCGATAAAATTTGTTTTCTGTAAAAATACGGCGTATTGCACCTCAAGTATAACTGATTATTCAGCTATACATGTAAGTTGATTATATATTATACTCTAATGATATCCAAATACTAGCCGATATTCATGGAAGTGGCCCAAGATGGCTCGGGGCTGCTTAAGCTGTCATATTCACATCAATACTCCTGCATACACCTTGAATTATTAAACTGGGACTGGACAGAACTGAGTCTTGCCTACCCAGTACCGCTTGTACAAGAGCACAGCTAAACCAGATTAGGAGCAGCTGCACCTAAGGCTGATACCATTCCTAGTTTCTCGAAGGGAATCTGATCCCTTTAATCCTTAACTTCTAAACCTGTAGCTTTACATCAGAGCTACTGATCCATCCACTAATGAGAGAGATCTAGCTTCAAATCATTTAGGAGGCCGACATCCACCAAATGTAGCGCACAATCTCCCTCAGCTGACCAAATGTCAAATGATATACCTTAAATATAAGCGCATAATGCTTACAACCACGAACAGGTACTCTTTTACTGAATCTTTTCTCCAGCACCTGTTCTGTTTCTTTTTCGAGTCCTTTTCGAAGTTGGGCAAAAGCGCATGCACGCATATAACAGGAACACAGCGAATGTTGTTGAGACGCGTAGACATTATTTGACTGAAAATGTAACGTTAGTGTTGCTCATGTGGGTTTGCGTCTATACGCGCCACAACAACATTCAAATTTGAGAAGGCCTCCAGGAGGAACAGGACAGATGTGACAGGAAAGACCCCAGAAAAGAGTAACTTTTGAGATGTTCGTAGTTGTAAGCATAGCGCTCTCGTTCCCAAGTATTTAGAGTATGTGATTTGATATTTCTTTGAGCGATTCGTAAGACGAGGAAGATCGTGCGCTACAATTTCTGGTCGGTGTCAGCCTCCTAAATGATTTGATTCTAGATCACTCCTCCTTAAATTCAGTGGGGAGATATCTAAAGGTCTCATCCACTCACGGTCCAGTAGAGGTTTCGATCATCTTTCCTCGTTAATTTGACGGACCAACTATTTTCAATAATGGGCCCAATATCCGTCTATTACCCCAAAAAACATGACTGAAGTTTAGTCTCATTCATTGCCAACTTACACTTCAACGAATCCTGGTAGATGTGCAGAAATCATTGTGTTTTGGCAGAAAATAAATTAATTAATTAATTGATAAATTGAACCCAAACTTCACCCGACAAAAGCACTGTAGTTAGGAATATCTGGAGCAACAAGAAAAAGGTTGGACATTTTCAAATGTGCTCCACATTAGCAAAGTCAACAGCGCATGCGCCAGTCAGTGCGCAGTGTACGCATGTATGTGCCTCATTAACATACGGTGTGTGATTTGAAACGTAGCGGATTTTTGGTATTTTAATCTCGCTGTAAACTCGCAGCCAAAGGGACTGAGGTTCGTGTATATAGAATGCTGCTTACATGTTGCCTACATCGAAAGACTGATGTTGCAATATAATTCAATCTGAACACCAGCCTTTCTGACAGTCGAGGAAATTACATGGCAGGATTTTCAAAGGATAAATGAGGTCCACAGGTTCTAATGGCTTCTGAATGTATCGACGAGAATCAGTATTCTCGATAAAGTATACGGAGATATCATCAATCAAGCTTTAACTTCCTTAAATGTAAAAGTATATCTCGCTATTGTGTTTGTTCATGCTAACCCCATTAGAGGTCTGTTCTTTGCGCAATACTCGCATGTGGAGATGTGAAGTTGGTACAAATCACAGACCACAGAAATATTATGGCTGGTATTTCCAACAACTTTCGTTTGCTAGATTGATATTTTTGCAACCTCTGATATTTAAAATTTAACAAACCAAACATCAAACGAAGGTTTCGCCTTTTGAGGGCTATATCAATTTCATTCAATTATCGCGGGAAAACATTTCCCCAATATGCCAGCCGTATGCTGGATTACAAACCATTTATATACGCATGAAGGTGCAATCTCACCTCTTTGTTCGTTGAACGCCCGGTCATCGATGAATTTAATAATATCGCGGTGCAGGTACGCATAAAATAAACTTAGAGGTCTAAAAAATAATATCTCGACGGTCAGTTATCACAGCACAAACACGATTTGAAGGGCAGAGGAAAACCACGAGCACAGATGTTGGAAGTGTCAACAATGAGCTATTTATTCTGAATTTCTCTTTATTTAACATTGTTTATCGCTTTTATCCATAGAAACACGTGTGAAATCTTTTGAGAGACAAAATCTGCCTCACCCCAAACAAATAACGTCCCGACATGTGTTACCAGCGATAGACGAGTGCGACACAGAATATAACAAATTTAGTATATTGCTTTAATATGTAGTTTCATGGTCAAACTCTCTTGAATGTTGTAGGTAATTCACACGAGGGCAACTGCGCAGCTACCGCAAAAGTCACTCCAGCCGGTGAAACTATACTTGGCCATCTTCTGTCCTAATTCTGACCACCAGTGAGCTACGTTCAGTAAGTTTTGGTAATTTACTAGCCCTTTGCAGACTTCTTATATGATG
>JAVTVY010013146.1:0-55017 GCA_036873755.1 Hanleya hanleyi | reverse complement strand
ATGGGTCGACTGCACGCAGATATTTTCATGCAAGACCGGTACCTCTTGAACAAGATCTCCATCAAAATCCGACTGATACGGGCGCTTCTGACCTTCGCCCTGATGGCCACTGACGTAGAGGGGCATGCAGCCGACTATAAGATCGTCATCCAAGACGCAGTCCTGTATGTCCGAAAAGTGAAACCGAATCCAGCCGTTCAATTGGGACACCTCAAAACCTTGGAAACAAAACCAGCCCAGTACCCTATCCCTATCCCAGTGTGCAAACCAAAGTGTTCTCTGTGCCTGCTGGAAATATGAGCGCCAACAAAGAAAGCGATTGATCTTGGCCTGTGTGGAAAATACCAGTTTCAGCGGAGCCTACCCAGAGAATCCGTTTGACTTTAAACATTTCGGCATCAATAGTGTGGCCCTGCATGTGGACGGACAACAGGTCCCAGCCACGGCCTTAGCCCCGAACTTTGAGTGCAGGAATTTCATTCGAGCCTATCAGAGCCTGTTTACAGCCACCGGTCAAATCAACTAGGACGAAGGGAATATGATCAGTCGGGAGGACTACGCGAACGGATACACGTTGTTCTGTTTCGATCTGATCCCCACCTTAGAGAACGACCATCAGCTGGCCCTGGCCAAGCAATGCAATTTACGGTTGGAAATTCATTTTGCACGAGCCCTCGGGACCACCGTCAATGTGATCTGCTACGCCGAGTTTGACAACATCATTCAAGTGGACAAGGCGCGCAACGTCCTGTGTGACGTTGCCACCTAACATGGATACAGACCAGATAACCACCGTGCTGGAGAATGACCCAGGGACACGTATGGTCTTTCAAGGGGTGTTCGCCCGAGATGTGTTCCCATTAGACCGTATGTATCCTGCTGCTTACGTTCTCAACACGGACCCGATGGATCGGTCCGGTGAACATTGGGTGGCCGTGTACTTGACAGAACAGCAGGGCGAATACTTTGACCCGTACGGCCTGCCACCCCTCCATCCCGAGGTAACAGACTTCATGGACCAAGGCACAGAAACGTGGTGTTGGAACAGTCAAACGTTGCAAAGCCTGACCAGTAGCGTGTGCGGACAATATTGCTTGTTTTACCTGTACCATCGATGCCGGGGAAGAACCTCATCTACCATCGTACAGATGTTGGACAAGTACTCCAAGGCCGAGGACCGCGATGTACACATATATAACTGGGCCGCCCATCATTTCAATGTACAAGCCCCGTTCTGGTCTTAATTCTTTCAATGTACAAGCCCCCTGTTCTGGGCTTAAGTTCTTTCACGAAAAGCCCCGTGTTTGTTTTCCTTAAGTTCTATCGATTTCATTGTACAAGCCCCCTGTTTTGGGCTTCAGTTTTCACGTTCTCACGTTGTTGTTGTTGTTATTTATTGTTGAATAAAAAACAAAATGATATCTCATCAAAAAAACCCTGTCTTGTGTGTTTTCTATATGAGCATAATGCATGAATGCTATAACAGACATGTGGGGATTCGGTCAAACTGGCTTTGAACACCGTTGAGAAAGTAGCCAATCAGTGGCCTAGGATGGAACCAATCAATGTCCAGAAAACAATGCAAGAGCACTGCAGTAAAATAGAGAGCCAATGAAATCAACCCACCGACCAAGTACATGTTTTGGTCTAGGTTAAGAGCGGACATTTCAGCATTTGACGAGGAGTTACAAGTTACAAGAGCAACAGGTGGAGTTAAGTGAGGTTCGAGGTGCGGGTAAAGACCAGGAAGACGGTGGATGGAGACTCATCCAACACCTATAGATTAAGTTTATTACTATAAGTTTCATGGTTTCATGTATTTTTACGTGCCAATACGGTTCTGGGGAAAACTGAGCGTTCCCCACTGGTCATTTAACATGGGCATAGTGCTGGCGATATTGTCGGGGACCCTGTGCATTCCATGGGTGCTTCGGGAGGGCGGATAAAGGCTATCTATTGGCCCGGAGAGGGCCGAGCCTTGTCGGAAGGGGGACCTTTTGACCTGGATATGACCTTTGACCTTTTGACCCGAAATTCACCAGCGCGCTTCCGGATAACCCGCGCGCGCGTGCTCGCCCGGATAACCCGCGCGCGGTGCGGCCGGCCGGGCCGGCCCGGGCCAGGCCGGGGAAAACCCGGATGTTGAAAAGGTCCCGGATGTTGAAAAGGTCCCGGATGTTGAAGAGGTCCCAGATGTTCTAGTACATGCATTCCATACCTCTAAGGTCTAAGGAAAAATTAGAACTCTTCTGTGTTCGGAGGTCGGAGGTCTGGAAACCGGAAGTGACGTCACACACTTGCGCAGACCGACCAAGCCACGTGACCTGCGCAGCAGAATGTTGAACACGAACGACACCCTAGTCCAGGCGGATGCTCCCTCACGACTGCTTCACATTGATACCCCATAGGGCCATTAGTGGCCCACTTTGACCCCAAAACGTCTATTTCCATACCCTTTTCCCACAATTCCCTGTCTGTGCATGCGCAGGCTGTTGACAACGAACAACACACTAGTCCAGGCGGATGCTCCCTCACGAGAGCTTCAAAATAAGACCTCATACGACACCATAGGATCATTAGGGGCTCGCCTAGACCCCAAAACGTCTATTTCCATACCCTTTTCCCACAATTCCCTGTCTGCGCATGCGCAGAATGTTGCAAACGAACGACACACTAGTCCAGGTGGATGGTCCCTCACGAATGCTTTACATTGATACCTCACTCGATCCAATCGGCCCACTATTGGCCCACCTGAACCCCAAAACGTCTATTTCCGTGCCCTTTTCCCACAATTCTCTGTCTGCGCATGCGCAGAATGTTGACAACGAACGATACACTACTCCAAGTGGATGCTCCCCCACGTATGCTTCACATTGATACCTCACCCGACCCCATCGGCCCAATAGTGGCCCACCTAGACCCCAAAACGTCTATATCCATACACTTTCACTACTGCGCAAGCGCAGAATAACGTTAGTTTCACGTCACACCCAGCCCGTTGGATAGTCCCTCACGTTTGCTTCATATTGATACCTCACTCGACCCAATCGGTCCACTAGCGGACCCTACAGATTACCGAACATTCTCACGAAAACCCACGTTTTTGGGACTACTTTCTGTCCGCGGAGGCAGACCGCATCACCGCCAGACCGCATCGCCGCGGAAGAATACATGTCTTAAGGTCACGCCCGATTCACGCAGACCGGAGGTGACGTCATTCACTTGCGCAGAACACTCCTGCGCACATCTACTCATGACCTCCTCAAGTGACGTCATACAATTACCTGCGCATGCGCAGTGAGGCGCCATTAACTCGGAATCATCTTTCTATACTACTGACGAGGAACAATAGGATACTTGAAAATTTAGGACACAAGGACGAGGATTACTAGGGTGTTGGGGGCAGGAAAGTGGGTTGGAGAAAAATTCGATGGGTGATATATTAAATGTTGAGTGAATGGGGAGGATGAGTGGCTATTGGGAGATTTAATTATGAGTGTCCATGGTGATAATTAATCAAAGTTGCCACTAAAAATCGGTCCGAGAAGAGAGAATGAGGGGGCTTGACAGATGGAAATATTATGTGATACTTCTGTAGTTATGGGAATTAAGAGAAGGTATATTGTTTAACAAGAATGTGGGGATTAAACAGTGTCTATGTGGAAAATACCAGTTTCAGCGGAAATTCTTTAATGAACGACGGCTGTGAATATTATTGAATGTCGGACATGCTTCATGTGGGACTACATGAGGCTGAATGTCCGACCTTAGGCCTACGTATGTGATCATTATACAACGCGCATACAAGGAAGTATCAGCTGAGTGCAGTGTTAATAAAATATTATCGCTTCATCTACCCTGTGTTCAATGAGCCGTTCTACTAATCAGTTTCATGTAAGAGGGGTTCATGTGAGGCCTCCAGCTGCTCGTGCCGATAAGTACAATCTCCCCAGTGCTTTCTCTTCTCCACCCAGATTGACGGAAGGATAATCGAGTTTAAACTGATTAAAGGTATGCTTTCAGCGATAGGCCATTTCCGTCCCATTCCCGGAAAAGAACAGTAAATTTTCCATAACAAAAATACCAATCGGTGACGAAGTATGATGGAATTTGAAATCCTAGAAAAACAGCCTGGTCAACGGTTATGTGATGATCCATATACGGGTGACCATATTTGATCTGATTTGTTACTCGGTAGTTTACCTTTTAATCCATGAGCCAGATAAGATGACGGTACCATCTCGTGGTTTGCCTTTTAGTTCATGAGCCAGACAAGATGACGGTACCATCTCGTAGTTTACCTTGTAGTCCATGAGCCAGACAAGATGACGGTACCATCTCGTAATTTACCTTGTAGTCCATGAGACAGACAAGATGACGGTACCATCTCGTAGTTTACCTTTTAGTCCATGAGCCAAACAAGATGACGGTACCATATCGTAATTTACCTTGTAGTCCATGAGCCAGACAAGATGACGGTAGGCCTACCATCTCGTAGTTTACCTATTAATCCATGAGCCAGACAAGATGACGGTACCATCTCGTAATTTACCTTGTAGTCCATGAGCCAGACAAGATGACGGTACCATCTCGTAATTTACCTTGTAGTCCATGAGCCAGACAAGATGACGGTACCATCTCGTAATTTACCTTGTAGTTCATGAGCCAGACAAGGTGACGGTACCATCTCGTAGTTTACCTTTTAGTCCATGAGCCAGACAAGATGTCGGTACCATCTCGTAGTTCACCTTTAATTCCTTGAGCCAAACAAGATGACGGTACCATCTCGTAATTTACCTTTTAATCCATGAGCCAGACAAGATGACGGTACCATCTCGTAGTTTATATTTTAATCCATGAGCCGGACAAGATGACGGTACCATCTCGTAGTTTACCTTTTAGTCCACCAGACAGAAAAGATGTCGGTGCCATCTCGGAGGGCAAAACGTCCATATTTTATTTTTGCTACGGTATCCATAAGGAGTAGTTTGATGTATGACAGTAGGGAGACGGGATTTAAAATATTATTTTGCCGGGGAGGTAACTCTTGCATCCACCAGGGGGCGCTGTTTCCAGGTTAAAGGTATAGGGGACGCCCCATCGCCTTTTGCCTCTGTGGCGCCAGGGGGCGCCACCAGCTGCGTGTGTATTCCTCCGCGGTGATGCGGTCTGGTGGTGATGCGGTCGCGGGGAAAAAGCTTCCGCGGAGAAAAAGTAGTCCCTAGACTTGAAATACGCTGCATGGTCCGATTGGGTCGAGTGAGGTATTAAAGTGAAGCATTCGTGAAGGGGTCCCCGGGCTTATTGGGACCTGCCTATCAAGTCAATGGGGTGGGTGCATGTAAAATTAGGATTTTTTCCCGAAACTATAAAAAGCGGAATACGGACTTTACCCCTAAAATAGGGGAAAACCCCTATCAACTCTAGCCAAAAGGGCTAATATCGATCCCCGGGCTTATCGGGGCCTGCCTATCAAGTCAATGGGGTGGGTGCATGTAAAATTAGGATTTTTTCCCGAAACTATAAAAAGCGGAATACGGACTTTACCTCTACAATAGGGGTCTGTATTATACAATATAAGGGAAAATGCCTGTATGGGGTATGGGGATGGTCATTTTTTTTTCGTGGGCTTTACTATGGGTTGTGGGGTCGCGTTTTTCTCGTCTCGCCAAGAAAATGACAATGGGAAGGGTCCCGGGGCGAATCGGTAAAATTTTTGGGAAAAGTCACCGAGGTCTGTATATAGGCCTGTAGGCTGGCTATGGGGGGGTATAGGTTCAACCTGGGAAATTCACACACGTTCATTGTGATATGGGTTGCTTGGATTTGTTTTTCACGTCTCATCATTTAGAACACGATGGGAAGGGTCCCGGAGCGAAACGGTGAAATTTTTGGAAAAAGCCTGGGTAGGCCCATAGGCCTATACTGCATGGCTATGGGTGTATAGGTCCATACGGGGTGGACGTTTTGGGATCTAGGTGGGCCACTAATGGTCCGATGGGGTCGAGTGAGGTATCAATGTGAAGCCTATGTGAGGGGGCAACCGATCGGATGGATGTGGGGTAGGAATATCGTCATTCTGCGCATGCGCAATAGACAAAGTGTATGGAAATAGACGTTTTGGGATCTAGGGGAGCCACTAGTGGGCCGATTGGATCGAGTGAGGTATCAATGTGAAGCCTATGTGAGGGGGCATCTGATGGGGTGAGTGCGGGGTTGAAATCTGTTGGAGCTCTGTATGGGACATGAAGTTTAATGCTGAGAAATGTAAGCTTCTAAGAGTCACTAGGAAGCGTAACGTTATTAACTTCACCTATTTCATGAATAATGCTGAACTGGACAAGGTAGAATCAATTAACGACCTTGGTGTTATTGTTAGTTCTCGCCTTACTTGGTCCCAACATACAAATGTTATTGTGGCTAAAGCCAATCGTATGTTGGGTCTTGTAAAGAGAACCTGTGGTCACGACATCTCTACGAGGACAAAACTTCTGTTATATAAGTCTCTTGTTCGTAGCACGTTGGAGTATTCCACAGTATCGTGGAGCACTCCCAACAGAAATTTATTATTGCAACTCGAAGGTGTCCAGAGACGTGCTACCAAATACATTTTAGGCTATAGACAATGCTGTGATATGTCATATAAAGAACGTTTAGAATCTTTATTTTTACTCCCTTTATCATACAGGAGAGACATTAACGATGTCATCTTTTTAGCCAAATGCCATACTGGAGTTTATGATGTCGATATTAGCAATTTTTTATCCTTTTTACGTAACGACAATCTTAAAATCAAAATGCCATGTTTTAAAACTGAAACATTCAGACACTCTTTTTTTAATAGAATATACTACACCTGGAATTCTATTCCTGATGAAGTTTTAACCCGTTATACAAATAAATGTTTTAAAAGACCTTTGATAAGTTATTATACAAGCCTATTTAAACATAAATTTTTATCGGATGATCCATGTTCATGGGTCTCCAACTGTCACTGCACAAGATGCCGTTTAATTTAATTTAATTTATTTCAATTTAATTTAATGTTCACTTCTCTTTTATTATTTTACTATTCATCTCACTCGTATTATATATTATCCTTTATCTGAGCCTCAAAATTTTATCCCGGAAATTTATTATATATATCTCGCAATGCATGTGCCAATGATTTTTGTATATTTATAGTTGTTTTATACTTGTTGTATATGTTTGTATATATTTGTTAGTGGGGGCCACGTTTATAGGTGTTCTTCACCTGTGTGGCCTTCCTGACGTTTGTCAAAGTGAAATAAATAAATAAATAAAATATCGTCACTCTGCGCATGCGCAGTGGACAAAGGTTATGGAAATAGACGTTTTGGGGTCTAGGTGGACCACTAGTGGGCCGATGGGATCGAGTGAGGTATCCATGTGAAGCCTATGTGAGGGGGCTAGACTAGGGTGTCGTTTCCATTCTGCTGCGCAGGTCACGTGGGTTGTGTCGTCACTTCCGGGTTTCACCTCCAAACCCAGAAGAGTTCCAATGTTCTCTTAGACGTCCGGATGTTCAACCTCCGAGGTTTTTCCCGGCCCGGTCCGGCCCCCAGCGCGCGCGGGTTCTCCGGCCACAGCGCGCGCGCGCGCGTCATCACCGGCAGTGCGCAGATGAATGTCGGATCAAAAGGTCAAAGGTCACATCCAGGTCAAAAGGTCCAAGGTCTCCCTTTCGGAGGCAATGTTGCGGCATCGATATACAGAGCTTGAACCCCAAAAGGGGATTGTAAATTAACCTGGGAAGGATGGGCAGTTCCATTTGGACCAATCAGCGGTCGAGAAAAAGAGCCAATGAGCGATCGATAAAAGAACCAATGGACGGGTACTAGAATTTCGCTCACGGCTGCGCCTACATCCGGGTACTGGGATGCTTTCGCCTACGTCCGCGCCTACATCCGGGTTCTTCTATGTAGGTGTATAAAAGTGGGAATATTTAGGGCATTGCTGCATTCATTGGCCTATTTATCCTCATTTTGTGCTTAAGCTTTGACTAGTGAAATCTCATGTTCAATGAAATCCTATACAAAATAACATTACACTACCGAACAATCACGGACTTTCACGAAGGGGGCCGATTCACAGGGCGTAGTAGAAAAAAAACGCATTTCTAACCGTATTGACCTTATGGCGCAAGCGAGTATAACAAGTGCCACGCATTCTTCTATGTAGGTGTATAAAAGTGGGAATATTTAGGACATTGCTGCATTCATTGGCCTATTTATCCTCATTTGGTGCTTAAGCTTTGACTAGTGAAATCTCATGTTAAATGAAATCCTATACAAAATAACATTACACTACCGAACAATCACGGACTTTCACGAAGGGGGCCGATTCACAGGGCGTAGTAGAAAAAAGCGCATTTCTAACCTTATTGACCTTATGGCGCAAGCGAGTATAACAAGTGCCACGCACGGTGTATAAAACCCTACCCAACAGGTACACTATAAAGCCACCTCTCTAACCGTTCGCTTTTCATTCTCCACCATGGCAGCGAGCGGAACAGAGCTTGCGTTATTCCAACTGATGTCCAACGTCTACCTCATCGTCAATGACGATCACCTGGAGCTGGTGCCCGAAAGGGATTTCATGCACGTGGAAGTCGGTGTGCACATACGCACTGCTGGAGAGGATTCCCTTTTTCCCCGGTTGGAACAGAATGGAGGTACCTATATCACACTCTGTCCACCCTTATGGATGGCGCTGAAAGATGTACTCCCCGAGGTGGATGACTTACTACACCCCGAGGTGAAAGAAGGGACTGTGGCTACCCGGAGGCTTACACCTGGCTGCACCCTATTGTTGTACCCCAAACGAGTGGACCTCATCGATAGCGGACTTAGGTGTTGGTGTGCGACTGAACCCAAAGCGCACGTCTCTTTGTCACCGGAAGGATGGACTACATTGAAACGGGTGTTGTTGGGTCACCTGCACGGTGATAGCATTCACCTGTGTGACGACGTCTGCATTTTCTGCGGTCCCTTTTTCGCTCGACTTCTCTGTCTGAACGACGGTGGTGTTACCCTGGACCCCGATCTATGGACGGCTTTGGAACAAGTAGTCCCCATTGTCGATAAGGTACTATCTCTATAGGAGCCACATAACCCATCAGAATAGTACGTATCACGGACTATACCCGTAGAGCTACATCTAGGCGCGCATGTGTGACATGGTCTATAAAACACGTCCCTCTGGATCCCACACGTTCATTTCTACGGTTGCAGAGCCATGACGGAGATCCAGCCCTATGCGACTCGCATTTTACAGCATGCCACCGTGGTTAATTCACTCACGGGTTACCGAGCAGTGGTTCGGTCCATGTTTTCAGATGGCGACGACAACGAGGGGCGACGCCAGATCCTGAACGAGTTCACAGAAGCGGTCCTCGACAGAGTGCACTCGATGGAGAGGTGTGCCATCACTCACCACTACTGGACTATGACAGCCATCCTTGATACTCGGGCTATGGACCACGAGCGCTCACGCCGGAATCAGCGACGGTTGGTTGGCCTAGTCATGGTCTGTGCCCTATTGATCCTGGCGCTGTGGCATTGACAGTAGGACCTGACTATAAATACGAGGATCAGACACAGTGTGCGTCATTCAACGATCGTCATTGGGTCAACCATGTCACCAGTTCTACGAGCCATCCTTCCCCTTACACCCCGGGTGGGGGTACACGTCTATGAAGATAAAATCACCCTCGTGGAAGACCGTGGAGATGTTTGCTGGTCGCCCGCTGAGACCGTATCGAATACGGTTACGCTACACCGTGACGGCTGGACCAAATTTAAACGGGTGTTGAGCGGCGAGCTCGACGGACACCTCATCCACATAGACAATGCCATCTACGTACACCGTGGGCCCTTCTTCCCACGCCTGGGCCGTTACTAAGACCCTACGCGAGGCTTCACCCTAGACCCCGATTTGTGGACAGCCTTCGAGAAAGTGGTGCCTATCGTGGACCAGCTGTTTACACCGGACGAGCGGTCATCAGACGAGTTGGAATGGGCTCGTGCGCTGAGAGAAGCGGCGGCAGAACCCAATGAACAAATGTCTAACCATGAACCAGACGACGATGCCATTGATTACCCGGCTAGACTCAGTCAGCCCAGTGACATGACCATCCGATCCTTTGCTCTCACGGGGTTCTCCCTATAAATACGAAAGACAGTCAAATTTGGTACCATTCACATCCTGACCATGACGGAGCATATAATACTGGCGTATCTCAGCTTGACCCCCGAGGTTTTCCTGCACGTTTATGCGGATAAGGTCGATATCATGGAGGAGGTGGGAGACATCTCTGATGCGGACCCTACACAACCGTGCCCGGCCCACATTCGTCTGTCCCGGGGGGGCTGGACCAAATTCAAACGGGTGTTGTCTGGTGAACTGGACGGCGACCTCATCCACTTGTGTCACGATGTGTACATCCGACGCGGCCCTTTCTTTGCTCAATTGGCTCGGCTAGATGGGGTACAGTGCATTTTACCCTTCACCCTGATCTATGGTCTGCATTGGAAGATGCCGTGGTAGATGTGGATCAAGTGCTTATCAAGCGGTCATCAGACGAGTTGGACTGGTCATTTACCATGGACACTGTGGAAGCCCACGAAGAAAATCAGAAAGAAACTCCGGCCCAAGATATACCCGTTATAAATAAACGATAGAGCCAGGGTCCATCATCATTTGTCACCATGAAGCGCTGGGAGAAGGTGTTGGATAACTTATACTACAGTCCCGACAGTCCGGCGGCCTATAGTGCATTGTCGGCTCTCTATCGAGCGGCCAAACCCCAGGGGATACAACGTGCCCAAGTCCGAGATTGCTTAAGAAAACAAGACAACTATACCTTGCATCGATCTGTCCGTCGCCATTTTCTACGGAACCGGGTCATCGTGGGAGGAATAGATGCCCAGTGGCAAGCGGATTTGGTCGATATGAGCGCCTTTGCCAAACACAACGATGGGAATCGGTATATATTGACGTGCATCGATATCCTATCCAAGTGTGCGTGGGTGGTACCCATCCGGACGAAAACGGGGGCGAATCTCATAGCGGCGTTCAAAGACATCTTCAAGACCGGGCGCAAACCTTTGTATTTGCAAACCGACGAAGGCACGGAATTCCTCAACAGACCGTACCAACAGTTTCTGAAAGCCCAGAAGGTGTTTTTCTTCCATACGTACAACGAGACCAAGGCTTCCGTGGTGGGTGGAAAGGTTCAACAGGACATTCCAAGGCCGCATGTATAAATATTTCACCTATAAGAATACAAGGCGGTACATCGATGTTCTCCGGAAACTTGTGAGTGGTTACAATCGAGCCTATCACCGGAGTATAGAGAGAGCCCCTATTACCGTGAGCCGACGAAATGAAGCCCAAGTCCGGCGTGTCTTGTACCCCAGGCAATCGCAGCGAACGACGAAGGAGGTGTACAAGGTCGGGGACCCTGTACGGATCAGTAAAGTCAATGGCAAGTTCGAGAAAAGTTACTTGCCCAACTGGAGCGATGAGCACTTCCTGATTAAACGGCGCCCACCCCGACAGCAGCGAGCCTATGAACTGGAAGATCTTCAAGGGGAACCGTTGCTAGGGACGTTTTACGAGATGGAATTACAGCCTGTCGTGAAAAACAGCAAGACTACTACACGGTGGAGCAGATTTTGAAAACGGAACGCCGACGTGGCAAACTGTTTCATTTCGTCAAATGGCAAGGCTGGCCCAGTTCCTTCAATTCCTGGATCGCTGCCAACCAGGTGAAACGACTATAAAGCCAGACACCACTACCGTCATCCTTCATTCCACGTTCGAACACGGTGCTATGGACAAACAGGAGCTGCCTCTGAACACAGCGTCTCCCAAAACGCGCAAAGCGCAAGTGGGCTTTGTGGTGATAGTGCAAACCCTGCTGAGTTTGTTGTACGGAGGTGTGTTTTACGACGTAGCCTATGTCAGCACGCTACTTAACCAACTGAGAACACCAGCCATCAGTGAAACCAGTCTACAGATAGCACCAGTCAACCCCGTATCGAGCTCAGTCACCACCACACCCCGAGTACAAGCCACAACGAGCTACACACCAAGCTCCACACCTACACCAAGTACACCCACTACGTCTGAAAACCCACCGGATTGCATCCCTCACAGTGAACAGACAACGACGACCGACGCTATACACATCACCATCATCCCTCACAGTGAACAGACAACGACGACCGACGTTGTACCCACCACCACCACTCCAGTTCACTCGTACCAAATTTACAAGAGCGGGTTACCACGACAGCGGATACACCTCGAACCATGGACCCCCGTTGGCAACATTCCTTCACCTGCGTCATCGCAGGACCGACGGTTTCCGGCAAAACGCACTTCGTCAGGAAGCTCCTCGAACACGCCGACAGCATGATCACTCCACCCATTGCCCGAGTCGTGTGTTGTTACGGAGAATGGCAGGCAGCGTATGCAGCAATGCCCCACATCACGTTCGTGGAAGGGCTACCCAACCTGGCCGATTTGGAACCGGACACCTTAGTGGTTCTGGATGATCTCATGGCGGAGACGGACAGTCGGGTCACCCAACTCTTTACCAAAGGCAGCCATCATCGTCGGTTGAGCATCGTCTACATTGTGCAGAATCTCTTCAGTAAAAACAAAGAACATCGGAACATCAGCTTAATGACCACTACCTGGTGGTCTTCAAAAGCCCGAGAGATACCACCCAACTACTGCACCTGGCGAGACAGATGTACCCCGGACGCACACCGTTTGCGTTGGAAGCCTTCAAAGATGCGACAACCCCTCAGCACGGGTATATGCTCTTCGACCTCAAGCAAGCCACCCCCGACCACCTTCGACTATGGACCGGCATCTTTCCCGGAGAGGCCCACCACGTGTACATGCAAAAATAATGTAAACACACCCACAGTGGCTCCCCCAGCTGGAGTGTGTGTTTGATGATGGGCATAATAAAAAGAATGAATACCACAGCATGGTTGACTTTGTCTCTGTTCTCTGAGGTGGATAAAAATGGCAGAGTTGTGGGTTCTGGCATTAGTTGTACATGATGTCTGCGCGAGTACGGAAGCACGCTTCCACGCTCCGTGTATTGAAGACGGCCCCACCCGAGTTGGTCCGAACCATTGTACGCGGTGCGGACCCTGACCTTGTACGCTGTCTGTGCGAGATCGGGTACAACCTGTTAAAAGGCAACGTACCACTGACTCCGGCTCAGAAGACCAAGTTGGCCAAGCATAAGACAGGTCTCCGAACCTTAGTCCAGAAGCGGGTCCTTCAAACACAAAAGAAAAAGGTGTTACAGAAAGGCGGCTTTCTCGGGGCCATCTTAGCACCGTTGCCCGCTTCCGTGTTGGGTCCAGTATTGGGTGGACTCTTCGGCCGACAATGAACCACACGAAAAAAAATGGTCCTCGTCGCACCACGGTTCCTTCAAAACCTCCAATCGCCCTACCCTGTTCCACCTACGGTGAAGACCATAAACACCCTCGATGGAGAGATGCAACAGATCTTACAGAGACCGGGGTTAAGCGACAGTGAGAAAGTACAACGGTACAATGGGGCGCTTCAACGGTACATGACGTTCATGGACCAATACAAAACCTTCTCTACCTCACCACCACCACCACCACCACGTGACACACCGCCGACCTCAGCACCGCTCCAACAGCGGCCATTACCACGGGTACCACCCACAGCCCCACAGTGGGTGGAAGACGAAGTGCTGAAGAGTGTACCTGCATCGTTCAAGAAACAAGCTGGTCTGGTATTACAACGGATGAAACAGAATCCTAACATGACTTGGAATGATAAAGGGGAACTACTGGTCCAGAATCAGCTGGTGCCCGGTACCCACATGACGGATTTAGTGAATGACCTGATGCGTAAACGCAGGTCGCACACGGATCCTCGAGGATGGGAGGTCTTCGCTCAAGGCTTGAAAGACATGCATGTACCACAGGAATTGGTGGGAACCCCCACCGCTGGGCCTTTATGCAGCGAACCCAGCAATCGCCGAGTGGCCCACTACCTTCTTGGGAATCCGAATGGGAACCGGAGTCACCCACCAAAACTCCACCACCACAACGGGCACCTTCTTTTCAAACCTTTAAAAAACCACCCTTGATCAGGACACCCCACATCTCCAGAGCCGTGACACGTAGCAAGTCAACGCGACGAACACGACGCCGGACACAACCGCCCAAGGCCTGGAACACCTATTAAAACCAACAGCAGCAGCAGGACAGCTCAGTCGCCATGTTTTACCTCACCCTACCCAGTAACAGTTCGCTGGATGTGTTTCCTGACAACACCTTGGCCAAGTACGTGACCCAGTTACCGCAACCGTTGCATTTACCTGGGCGCTGGGAATGTGGCCTCGTGGATATCCAATACCCTTACTCGTGGTACAACGTGCGAGCCAATGAAGTGTGGTACGAGGTGACCTACGAAGGAAAAACACCCGACTCACCCTCCCCGAAGGCCAATACGATACCCCAAGGAGTTCATGGGTGGGCTGTCAAGACTGTTGCATTATAAGGCTCTACGGGAGGTCACGAATACTTCAAAACCCATCAAATCCTTTCCCTTCAAGAATCACGTGGACTTCGATTACAACGCACACAACGACAAGGCACAGCTCAGCGTCACCGCCAACGCGAGTGTCGTACTGAGTCCTATCCTACAGCAAATGCTGGGTTTCGATCTACGGACGTTCGCTGGTCCCACCGCCCACCAAGGCGAGATCCCGATGGATATGAAGTCGGGTATTTACGGACTCTACGTCTACTCGGACGTGGTGGACAACCACATCGTGGGCGATATCAACACACCTCTGTTACGGGTGGTCCCCATTAAAAAGACGTATGGAGATCAAGTCACCCACAGTTTCACCCACATGCTCTACTTACCCGTACGACGAACCGACATCAACACTATCACGGTGGATATAAGAGATGACACGGGACGACCGGTGGCATTCGAACGAGGAAAAGTGGTGCTGACACTTCATTTTCGACAAGCACGTGCTCCCCACTTTGCATAATGAAAGTACCTTTTGAGTGCGATACACGCAGCTATATGGACTATATTATGCCCAACAGCCCGGGGGTGGCTTTCCGGTCTTTAGCGGTGCACGCATGCAACGAGGACATGGGCTGGGGAACATACCCGGCAGCATCGTCAAAACGTTCCTGCCCTTGATGACGCGTGGGGTGAAACCAATCGGCAAACAAGCGGTACGCAGTGGACTGCAAGTGCCCGGTGATGTCTTGGGGCACCCAAAGAATCCTTGAAACGGCGGGCCAAAGAAGCGGGAGGTGTCTTGGTGGCCAAAGCACAACGCACCGTAGGGAATAAAAGACCTGCCCCACCGAGACCACGCACCAGTCGACGACCGACCCAGCGACGACGCACATCGAAGACCCAGGATATCTTTTCTTAAACATGTCCTTGATCCACGCCGAGTCCCGTCCCTCCACCAACAGTGAATTTGATTTGTGGACCGTGCCGCCCACACAGACCAGTGCCGAACAAGGATTATGGGTGGAGCATCTCCCGCTCTCCAGCATCAACGAAACAGAGCCCATCGAGTTCACCATCAGTAACGCGGATACGGCCTATGTGGATTTAGCCCATACATACTTGTATGTGAAAGCCAAGGTGGTCAATGGGGATGGCTCCAGAATCATCCAAGCTGCAACGGTGGGCCCGACGAATCTCTGGCTGCACTCGATGTTTCAACAGGTGGATATTTTTCTCAGCGACAAATTCATCAGCGACTCGACCAACACGTACCCCTATCGAGCCTGCATCGAGACACTGTTGTCGTATGGACGAGAGGCTAAAATATCTCAGCTGACAGCCGCTTTATTCTACCAGGACACACCCGAGCACATGGACACGGTGGACAATGTGGGATATAACAAACGGAAGGCTTTCACTGCGAACGGTGCCTCGGTGGATCTCATGGGTCGACTACACGCAGACATGTTCATGCAAGACCGGTACCTCTTGAACAAGATCCCCATCAAAATCCGACTGATACGGGCGCCTCCGACCTTCGCCTTGATGGCCACTAACGTAGAGGGGCATGCAGCTGACTATAAGATTGTTATCCAAGACGCAGTCCTGTATGTCCGAAAAGTGAAACCGAATCCAGCCGTTCAATTGGGACACATGAAAGCCTTGGAAACAAAACCAGCCCAGTACCCTATCCGACGTGTACAAACCAAAGTGTTCTCTGTGCCTGCTGGAAATATGGGCGCCAACAAAGAAAACCTGTTCCTGGGGGAACTACCCAAGCGATTGATCCTGCCCTGTGTGGAAAATGCCAGTTTCAGCGGAGCCTACCCAGAGAATCCGTTTGACTTTAAACATTTCGGCATCAATTTTGTGGCCCTGCATGTGGATGGACAACAGTTCCCAGCCACGACCTTAACACAGGAATTTCATTCGAGCCTATCAGAGCCTGTTTACAGCCACCGGTCAAATCAACCAGGACGAAGGGAATTTGATCAGTCGGGAGGACTACGGGAACGGATACACGTTGTTCTGTTTCGATCTGATCCCCACCTTAGAGAACGACCATCAGCTGGCCCTAGCCAAGCAAGGCAATTTACGGTTGGAAATCCACTTTGCACGAGCCCTCGGGACCACCGTCAATGTGATCTGCTACGCCGAGTTTGACAACATCATTCAAGTGGACAAGGCGCGCAACGTCCTGTGTCACTTCTCCACCTAACATGGATACAGACCAGATAACCACCGTGCTGGAGAATGACCCAGAGACACGTATGGTCTTTCAAGGGGTGTTCGCCCGAGATGTGTTCCCATTAGACCGTATGTATCCTGCTGCATACGTTCTCAACACGGACCCGATGGATCGGCCCGGTGAACATTGGGTGGGCGTGTACTTGACAGAACAGCAAGGCGAATACTTTGATCCGTACGGCCTGCCACCCCTCCATCCCGATTTAACAGACTTCATGGATCAAGGCACAGAGACGTGATGTTGGAACAGTCAAACGTTGCAAAGCCTGGCCAGTAGCGTGTGCCGACAATATTGCTTGTTTTACCTGTACCATCGATGCCGGGGAAGATCCTTATCTACCATCGTACAGATGTTTGACGAGTACCCCAAGGCCGAGGACCGCGATGTACTCGTATATGACTGGGCCGCCCATCATTTCAATGTACAAGCCCCGTTCTGGGCTTAAGTTCTTTCAATGTACACACGTCCGCTGTTCTGGGCTTAAGTTTACAAGCCCCCTGTTCTGGGCTTCAGTTCTTTCAATGTACAAGCCCCCTGTTCTGGGCTTCAGTTTTCACGTGGTTGTTCTCGCGTTGTTGTTGTTCACTGAATAAATAAAAATGAGATCTCACCAAAAGACCCTGTGTTGTGTGTTTTCTATATGAGCATAATGCATGAAACTGGCTTTGAACACCGTATTAGCCAATCAGTGGCCTAGAATGGAGCCAAAGGTAACCCATCCATGTCCAGAAAACATTACCCGGGTGTACAAGAACCCGGATGTAGGCGCGGACGTAGGCGAAAGCATCCCAGTACCCGGATGTAGGCGCAGCCGTGAGCGAAATTCTAGTACCCGTCCATTGGTTCTTTTATCGATCGCTCATTGGCTCTTTTTCTCGACCGCTGATTGGTCCAAATGGAACTGCCCATCCTTCCCAGGTTAATTTACAATCCCCTTTTGGGGTTCAAGCTCTGTATATCGATGCCGCAACATTGTCTCCGAAAGGGAGACCTTGGACCTTTTGACCTGGATGTGACCTTTGACCTTTTGATCCGACATTAATCCGTGCACTGCCGGTGATGACGCGCGCGCGCGCGCTGCGGTCGGAGAACCCGCGCGCGCTGGGGGGCCGGGCCGGGCCGGGAAAAACCCCGGAGGTTGAACATCCGGACGTCTAAGAGAACATTGGAACTCTTCTGGGTTTGGAGGTGAAACCCGGAAGTGACGTCATAACCCACGTGACCTGCGCAGCAGAATGGAAACGACACCCTAGTCTAGCCCCCTCACATAGGCTTCACATGGATACCTCACTCGATCCCATCGGCCCACTAGTGGCCCACCTAGACCCCAAAACGTCTATTTCCATACACTGTGTCCACTGCGCATGCGCAGAGTGACGATATTTCAACCCCGCACTCACCCCATCAGATGCCTCCTCACATAGGCTTCACATTGATACCTCACTCGACCCCATCGGACCATTAGTGGCCTACCTAGATCCCAAAACTTCCCCCCCTTTATGGACCTATACACCCATAGCCATGCAGTATAGGCCTATGGGCCTACCCAGGCCTCGGTGACTTTTTCCAAAAATTTCACCGTTTCGCTCCGGGACCCTTCCCATCGTGTTCTAAATGACGAGACGTGAAAAACAAATCCAAGCAACCCATATCACAATGAACGTGTGTGAATTTCCCAGGTTGAACCTATACCCCCCATAGCCAGCCTATAGGCCTATATATAGACCTCGGTGACTTTTCCCAAAAATTTCACCAATTCGCTCCGGGACCCTTCCCATTGTCATTTTCTTGGCGAGACGAGAAAAACGCGACCCCACAACCCATAGTAAAGCCCACGAAAAAAAAATGACCATCCCCATACCCCATACAGGCATTTTCCCTTATATTGTATAATACAGACCCCTATTGTAGAGGTAAAGTCCGTATTCCGCTTTTTATAGTTTCGGGAAAAAAATCCTAATTTTACATGCACCCACCCCATTGACTTGATAGGCAGGCCCCAATAAGCCCGGGGACCGATATTAGCCCTTTTGGCTAGGGTTGATAGGGGTTTCCCCCTATTTTAGGGGTAAAGTCCGTATTCCGCTGTTTATAGTTTCAGGATAAAATCCTAATTTTACATGCACCCACCCCATTGACTTGATAGGCAGGTCCCAATAAGCCCGGGGACCGATATTAGCCCTTTTGGCTAGAGTTGATAGGGGTTTTCCCCTATTTTAGGGGTAAAGTCCGTGTTCCGCTTTTTATAGTTTCGGGAAAAAATCCTAGTTTTACATGCACCCACCCATGACTGGATGCCCCTTCACGAATGCTTCACTTTGATACCTCACTCGACCCAATCGGACCATGCAGCGTATTTCAAGTCTAGGGACTACTTTTTCTCCGCGGAAGCTTTCTCCCGCGACCGCATCACCACCAGACCGCATCACCGCGGAGGAATACACACGCAGCTGGTAGCGCCCCCTGGCGCCACAGGCGCCACAGAGGTAAAAGGCGATGGGGCGTCCCCTATACCTTTAACCTGGAAACAGCGCCCCCTGGTGAAAATAATACTTTAAATCCCGTCTCCCTACTACTTATGACAGACATTCCGAATTGTCAGCTGAAGCCAAATGTATCAAAATATAGGTTTTGAGAATTTTTACCAATTGTTTCGTTTAGGGGTGATGCGCATTTAATGAGTATGAAAAAGTCTTCCAACTTCAAATTCAAGGGAACTTCATGTTTTAAACCCCATGATATAAGGTTATTATAATTTGGAAAACAATATCGACATTTGTATCATGAGACATGGATCGATTCCCATAGAAATTCGACAGAAGGAAGCGAAACTTGCCTAAACAGATACTTTTTCAAACTTGTTGTGGTCGTTATGTTCACTGCGGGGAGACGATGTAACTCCCCCACGCACACCACACACTTTCCTGTATTTTACCAGTTTTATGTATAGGGACACCAAGACAAGGAGGTTCCAGTCAAATTCATCTCTAATCGTGAATCTCAGTAAAAGGTATTGTATGTCTAGAGTAGCATATAAAGAGCAAATTCTTTAGCATGGAGGCTGATGCTGATGACGTCACGCGGCGTGACTTAATCATGACGTTACGGAAGACGTCACTTTCAGTGACATCACTTCCGGGTCAAAAAGCACTTCCGGGGCAAAGCTCATTTCCGTGTCAAAGGTCACTTCCGGTCAAGTGTTATCTACCCCTAAAGAAGACCCTACGCTGCAGTTATTTCAATGTCAAACCCACGTTTGGACATTTGTCGTATGGGGTGTCGCGCCTTGTTTTCTTTGTCTCGCGATGTAGAACAGGATGGAAGGGGCCTCCAGGCCATGGGTTGACTTTCGCTGAAACGCTATCGTGCGCATGCGTAGTGAATACCTGGGTCGGGGGTGGACGTTTTGGGGTCGTGGAGGACCAATATTGACTCGATTGGGTCATCTGAGGCATCAAAGTGAAGCACTCGAGGGGGACCATCCAACTGCTTGGGTGGGTCGTGGAAGTAAGGCTATGGCGCGCATGCGCAGCCGTGGAGTATTATAGAAAAGGCATTGGAATGGACGTTTTCGGGTCGAGGGGGACCAATATTGGTTTGAATGGGTCGAATTGGGTATCAGTTTGGAGCACTCTTGGGGGAGAGTCCGACTGGATAGATGTGTAGTGAAAGTACGGCTATGGTGCACATGCGCAGACAGGAAATGGTGGGAAAAGGGTATTGGAATGGACGTTTTGGGTTCGAGGTGGCCCAATAGTAGGCGTACTGGGTCGGGGAGGGTATGCATGTGAAGCGCTCTTCGAGACCGATCAAGTCATGGGTGGGTGCATGTAAAATTTTCCCCGAAAAAAAAACGAAAACACGGACATTAGCCCTAATATATGGAAACCCCTATCAACCAGGTCTAAATGGGCTAATATCGGTTCCCAGAGGATCGTGGCCTGCTGAGAGATGCAGGGTTAGTAGCAGAGAAAGCAGAAACCCAGCATACTTGCCGTATGGCCTTTGCGGAGTCTTTTACCGTAACGCCTTAACGACCTATCTGAACGCCTTAACGCTCAAACTTAATGCCTTAACGGCTTATGTTAACGCCTGGCATAGCAGTTTTTAACGTCTTGTGCGAGATTGTACAATGCTATTATAAAATATAACGCGTCGACAAGGTGTATGAATCAATCCATTCACACCACGGAATAAAACATGTTGAGACTTGATCCCCGATGACGTCACCACTCTACACCGAGCCATGTTCTGTCTAGCTACTTGTGTGTGTGGAGGTATGTATGGATGTGTGGGTGTGTGTGGTAGTGGTGGTGTGTGTGGAGGTGGTGGTGTGTGTGTGTGGTGTGTTGCGGTGGTGTGTGTGTGATGGTGATGGTGGTGGTAGTTTGTGGTGGTGGTGGTGGTGGTGGTCGTGGTGGTGGTGATGGCGTTGCTGAGCGTCCCTCTCAACGCAGTGACACCGTGACGCCCTATCGTGTTCTATACCTAGATCCATAATACCGCTATCATGAAGATAGTTGAGAGAAAGAACGATACGTTCACAAGTTTTCATATAGTATATTATCCCCTCCATCACATCATATCCACGCTGGGGGAGCCGCGTTGGGTATGTTTACAATTCAAGTATGCTCTTGTCCAATTAGAAGCCCCCAGTTGGGGCTACATCTGTCATATGCGTTCTTGCCCGTTAGATGTATTCTCGGCTATCCAATCAAAAACCGTCATTTTTAGAAAGTAATCTTCTTATGCCCTACGGACTATAGGGTACAGGGTGCACCACAAGTGCGTGCGCATGCGAGTGATGACGTCTATTTTGAACGCCAAGCTTCAAAAGCTCCTAGCTCCGACTCCATCAGCAAATGGCGGCTTTTGGCTGGACAAGAGCAGCCGAGAATATACCCAATGGACAAGAACGAATACGATAGTTGCAACATTAAATGGGTGTACCATGTATGCGTTAAGGTTTTATGATATGGCGTCTGGGCGTTACTATAGCGCGTTAATGCACCAGTCGACGACCGACCCAGCAACGACGCACATCGAGGATCCAGGATATCTTTTCTTAAACATGTCCTTAATCCACGCAGAGCAGAGTCCTGCCCCTCCACCAACAGTGAATTTGATTTGTGGACCGTCCCGCCTACACAGACCAGTGCCGAACAAGGATTATTGGCGAAGCATCTCCCGCTCTCCAGCATCAACGAAACAGGGCCCATCGAGTTCAACATCAGTAATGCAGATACGACCTGTGTGGATTTAGCCCATACATACTTGTATGTGAAAGCTAAGGTCGTCAATGGAGATGGCTCCAGAATCGTCCAAGCTGCAACGGTGGGCCCGACGAATCTCTGACTGCACTCTATGTTTCAACAGGTGGATATTTTTATCAGCGACAAACTCATTAGTGACTCGACCAACACGTACCCCTATCGAGCTTACATCGAGACACTGTTGTCGTATGGACGAGAGGCTAAAGAATCTCAGCTGACAGCCGCTTTATTCTACCAGGACACAGCCGAGCACATGGACACGGTGGACAATGTGGGATATAACAAACGGAAGGCTTTCACCACGAACGGCGTCTCGGTGGATCTCATGGGTCGACTGCACGCAGACCTCTTTATGCAAGGCCGGTACCTCTTGAACAAGATCCCCATCAAAATCCGACTGATACGGGCGCCTCCGAGCTTCGCCTTGATGGCCACTAACGTAGAGGGGCATGCAGTTGACTATAAGATTGTCATCCAAGACGCAGTGTTGTATGCCCGAAAAGTGAAACCGAATCCAGCCGTTCAATTGGGACACATGAAAGCCTTGGAAACAAAACCAGCCCAGTACCCTATCCGACGTGTACAAACCAAAGTGTTCTCTGTGCCTGCTGGAAATATGAACGCCAACAAAGAAAACCTGTTCCTGGGGGAACTACCCAAACGATTGATTCTGGCCTGTGTGGAAAATATCAGTTTCAGCGGAGCCTATCCAGAGAGCCCGTTTGAATTTCAACATTTCGGCATCAATTGTGTGGCCCTGCATGTGGACGGACAACAGGTCCCAGCCACGGCCTTAACACCGAACTTTGGGCGCGGGAATTTCATTCGAGCCTATCAGAGCCTGTTTACAGCCACCGGTCAAATCAACCAGGACGAAGGAAATATGATCAGTCGGGAGGACTACGCGAACGGATACACGTTGTTCTGTTTCGATCTGATCCCCACCTTAGAGAACGGCCCTCAGCCGGCCCTGGCCAAGCAAGGCAATTTACGGTTGGAAATCCACTTTGCACGAGCCCTCGGGACCACCGTCAATGTGATCTGCTACGACGAGTTTGACAACATTATTCAAGTGAACAAGGCGCGCAACGTCCTGTGTGACTTTTCCACCTAACATGGATACAGATCAGATAACCACCGTGCTGGAGAATGACTCAGGGACACGTATGATCTTTCAAGGGGTGTTCGCCCGAGATGTGTTCCCATTAGACCGTATGTATCCTGCTGCCTACGTTCTCAACACGGACCCGATGGATCGGCCCGGTGAACGTTGGGTGGCCGTGTACTTGACAGGACAGCAGGGTGAATACTTTGACCCGTACGGCCTATGAGGCGCCGTTTGTCACTTTCTGATTTAATCTACTGATTTATAAATATCGGGTATTTAGCAGTCGGATATATAAATATCGGGTATTTAGCAGTCGGATATATAAATTTGCAAAAAATGAGCGTGAAATAAACACCAAGTTCAGTCAATTTTAAATCCTATATCAGCGAATAAAATCCGAGAAAAATTTATAAATACCTATTTTGGATTTCAAGATATATATATCTCTCGTTGTGTTATTTCTGGGATATAAATTTCTCCACCATATATATATATATTCCTGATAAAGGATTTCTTATTTATATATCCAAGGTAACGTATCTTACTGATATATAAATATTTAAAAATGTGTAGTTGGGTATATATATATCCATCTTCATCTAACTCCGGATTTACAAATACTGAACTGAGAAAGTCTCATATATAGATATCCCAGTTATAATATGCTAATGAGTTGCGATACGTTTACCGCAAAAATGATGATGTCACACTAAGCCTCTTCAAGTGTACCAAGGGTCGGCAAACACCGCTCAATCATTCCGCAGATTCTCATGTGCGGTATTGTAAACACACGCTAATTTGTGGGTCATCTGTGAATATTATCGGGCAAATTCATTCAGGTACTTCTTACTTTTAACCAGCGTTATTCGCAGAAGCACAGAATTTATAGAAAGCTATTATTATTAGTATTCATTATGTCTTGCCCACGGATCACAAGGGCTTTTGTCACCTGAAACACGAAATAGACAATATGATCTAAACCAACACCAAAACCGACGACGTCATCGGTTTTTGAGACTCATCAGCATACTATTAGCATACTATAAATGGGATATCTATATATGAGACTTTCTCAGTTCAGTATTTGTAAATCCGGAGTTAGACGAAGACTGGATATATATATATACCCAACAGCACATTTTGAAATATTTATATATCAGTAAGATACGTTACCTCGGATATATAAATAAGAAATCGTTTGTCAGGAATATATATATATATTGTGGAGGAATTTATATCCCAGAAATAACACAACGAGAGATATATATATCTTGAAATCTAATATAGGTATTTATAAATATTTCTCGGATTTTATTCGCTGATATAGGATTTAAAATTGACTAAAGTCGGTGTTTATTTCACGCTCATTTTATGCACATTTATATATCCGACTGCTAAATACCCGATATTTATAAATCAGTAGATTAAATCAGAAAGTGACAAACGGCGCCTCATATACGGCCTGCCACCCCTCCATCCCGATTTAGCAGACTTCATGGATCAAGGTACAGAGGCGTGGTGTTGGAACAGTCAAACGTTGCAAAGCCTGACCAGTAGTGTGTGCGGACAATATTGCTTGTTTTACCTGTACCATCGATGCCGGGAAAGGACATTATCTACCATCGTACAGATGTTTGACGAATACCCCAATTACAAGCGTCTAGTCCGTCATCCATAATTCAGCCGTCGTCCATTAGAGAATATCTGCGTCCATAATCCAAAGACCTATTCCATATTCCATATAACAGTATTAGCACCAAGTTCAAAAAGACAATCATAGTATACATAAACATAGGCTTGTTTCCTGCAAGAGAGAAGCGATCAACAGTTTTCACTGATGCCGGCAAGACATCATGATGTTCCAAAAATATCAAATCCGTATCGCTGATCAGTATTCTTAATCCATAATGTACTCGTATATGACTGGGCCGCCGATCATTTCAATGTACAAGCCCCGTTCTGGGTCTAAGTTCTTTCACGAAAGCCCGAAAGATTCCCTGTCTGCGCATGCGTAGAATGTTGAACACGGACGACACACTAGTTCAGGGGGATGCTCCCTCACGACTGCTTTACATTGATACCTCACTCGACTCCATCGGACCAACAGTGGCCCACCTAGACCCCAAAACGTCTATTTCCATACACTTTGTCTAATGCGCATGCGCAGAATGACGTCAGTTCCACGTCTCACCCATTCCCTCGGATGCTCCTTCACGAATGCTTCACAGTGATACCTCATACGATTCCATAGGACCAATAGTGGCCCACCTAGACCACAAAACGTCTATTTCCATACACTTTGTGCACTGCGCATGCGCAGAATGACGTCAGTTCCAAGCTACACCCATCCCCTCGGATGCCCCTTTACGAATGCTTCACAGTGATACCTCATACGACTCCATAGGACCAATATTTTTTTTTTTTTTTATAATTATTTTTTTATTTTTGTTCTTTCTCCAATGAAGACATCACAAATACATTTTACAACAGGTACCACTGAATACATAAACATTTTCAACATACGACATATAATCAACAATAGATACAAAAAAACATTCAAAAAACACACCAACAAATATATTAAATAAGAAATAAGTCAGCAATACCTGTTCAACCTTAATGTTATTGCTCAAAATAGTATTTTAAAACGTGCCATTTTTTCAAAAAAAATTCAGTAGTTGATGTTGTAGTTGCGATATATTTTTCTATATTATATTGTTCCTGAAATTTTTTGAGCAAAATATTTATATATAAATTGGAGGCCCTAAACTTATTTGTGTAAATATATCTTTTTGCAATCAAAATCAAAGTATTTAACAGGGATTGCTGCCTATCCCAGCCACATATTATTTTATCCTTTGTGAGACTACATCTAATATTAACAATTTCATTTAACCATCTCTGTACTTCAGACCACAGTTTCTTTACCTCAGGGCAAAAAATAAAGAGGTGTTCTATTGACTCTTTTTCGCTTTTACAGTATGAGCAGAAATTGTCAGTTCGTTTTCCAATTTTTTTCTAGATAAGAATTTGTACAAAGTATTCTATGTAGAATTTTATACTGAAAGTCTCTTAATTTAGTTTCTTGACTGCTCTTAAAATTACTCGCATATATTCCTCCCCATTCTCTAATTGAATAATTCTTCAAAATACCATTCCAAGTTTCCATAGATTTAGACTGGATTGGATCTTTTATATTATTTAGTACATCATAAAATATCCGTCCACCTCCTTTTTGCCTTGTCAAAATTTGTTTTTTCAATTCCTAATATCGGAGATACCTTTTCAACCATTAAAGAATTCTTAGCTAAAATATCTTTCCACTTTTCTGGAATCAATTTTAAAAGTCGTAAATAATCTAAGAACGTGCCTCTAATTGAGTATTTTCCTTTCAGTTCTGCGAAACTCATGAATTCACCATTTGCATTAATAATATCTCTTACATTAGTAATTCTATTCATAAACCAGTCTTTTATAAAAATGGATTGTTTCAGTCTATTATTGAACCATAAGGGTTCGTCCAAAATTTCTGTTGTAGTCAAGGGTATAAGTTTGGAAACTAAGCGTTTCCATGCTATAAAAACATGTTTCCAAAATGGGTTTCTTGTATTTTCAATAACTTTTTTCAAGTATGCATCTCCCATATTCCAAATATACGGTGTTTCGGTTAATTCAATGTTTATAAGGTGTCGCCATTTTCTGTGGACCAATATTGGCTCACCTAGACCCCAAAACGTCTATTTCCATACACTTTGTCTACTGCGCATGCGCAGGATGGCGTCAGTTCCACGTCACACCCATCCCAGTGGATGCGCCTTCACGAATGCTTCACATTGATACCTCATACGACCCAATCGGACCATGCAGCGTATTTGAAGTTTGGGGACTTGGAGATTTACCTAACATTTTCAATGAGCGTATCCGTTTTGATTCTATATGAATGATTATTCTATATATCCAATCTATATTTGAATGAACAAATCCTGGAACATTTGAATACTGCTCGAGAGCTCCCAATCTCCTGTCATCTTCTGGAATGAACGCTATTCCAACTATATTTTCGGAAAGCTTCTCTCCCTGACCAAGCCTTGTCGTTATTCATAATGAAACGTTGATCAATTCCGCGGCTATATGCTTACAGTTTACATTAGTAAACAATAAATACACATGGTATATGGTTTCTTTTTAAGGCTTTTCATCTACATGTATTTAAATCCAAATAAACTTATAAGGTTTTTTTAGTTTTTTTTTTTTTTAAGGTGATCCGAATTTTGACAAATTTTCATACATTTTATGGAGATTTCCAGAAAAGCTGAATAAAGTTGAAGGGGATTTCAAGAGCTTACGAAGTTTGTAGCTGTCTTGCGTCCTGAATTAATAGCAAGGCTATGCCCATTCAGATAATACGATACCTACCAGTGCAGTTGGACTGGAATTATTACAAACTCCAAACTTCAGTTGAATGGAATAAAATAAATGGTTCCACTGAAAAACGAAAACACTCCCTGTCTTACTGACAAATTTTAGTCTAGTTGACTGTCATATCACTTTTGCTGCATGAGACATGTGAAAATGGCTGCTGGTCACTGAAAAATCATTTCCTGGGATATTACAGGTCTCTTTGTGTACAAAACGACTGAGGTACTGACGTTGACCCATTGCACAGGCCCGTAAAACAAGAGGTTGCAAAGTCTCTCTATATAACTCCATGCTTTATATAAATCCACATGGGGTTATATATAGAGACCCCACATTTAGACACTCCACCCTAATACCACCGCCCACACCCCCAAACACTCTTGTTTTGCGGGCCTGTGACCCATTGATACTCATTGATTTAATTTGAAGAGGATATTGGACAACCACTCACATGGCCTGTAAAAAATACGGTCAAAATGAGAAAACGTTGAAATTACAACACATATAAGGGAAGTGGGAAGAAGCGGCGACATACTGACAGAGCCACATGACTTCACAATATAGTCTTCTGGTTAACCTATTCTAAAGCACATACCAAGAATCTAACGATTCGTGATATGTGTTGTATCTCAGGTACACTTTTATTGTACCTGTTCATGTGGTAACTTGGATGATATGACCACACGGCCCCTAGCACCGGCATAAGCGGTATTAGATATTAGGTATTGAAAGTCACGATTTCGACAATGCAAGTATCATTGAGATGTTATGGGCCGTCATGTCGACTCTTAACACCGCAAAGCCCTAAAGGGTCAAAATATCGACATAGTCGACCCTGAACAGTCATAGCAAGCACAATTGCGATATTAATGGCTGTTATGTCGACCCTTAACATCACATTAAAAGTGCTAGAAAAAATTGTGTTCAAGAGACTCTACGAATACTGCTTAGCTAATAACCTTCTAATAGAAGAAAATTCCGGCTTCAAACCAGGCGATTCCACCGTGAATCAAATGGTCAAAATAGTTCACACCATTTATCAGTATCTTGATAAAGGCCATGGTGTTTGCGCGGTCTTCCTAGATGTAAGCAAAGCCTTCGATAAAGTTTGGCACGACGGTCTTCTGTTCAAATTGAGAAAAATTGGCATTTGCGGAACACTATACGAGTGGATAAAAAGCTACCTAGAAAATAGAAGAATTAAAGTTGTCCAAAATGGTGTTGAATCCAAAGTTAATCATATCAATGCTGGTGTTCCTCAGGGTTCGGTCCTTGGGCCGTTGCTATTCCTTATATATGTAAATGACATCAAAGATGACATTCAATCAAATATAAATTTATTCGCTGACGATACATCTCTCCTTGAACCAGTACTTGATATAAAAATTGCAGAACTGAGAATCAACAACGACCTTGACTACCTATCCAGATGGGCAGCTCAGTGGCTTGTAACGTTCAATGCACTGAAGACTGTATTCTTGTATATATCCTTGAAGCATAACCCAACATACCCTCAATTATATCTTCATAATGTAGAAATTAAACGCGTTACCTCTCATAAGCACTTAGGAGTAATTCTCCAAGAAAACATGAAATGGGATGAACATATTAATTCTGTCTGCTCGAAATCCCAAAAAAAACTCAATGTCATGTCTAGAACAAAACACATCCTTGAAAGAAAATGCTTGGATTGCTTATACAAGAGTACAGTCCGTCCTCTCCTTGATTATAGTGATGTTGTATTTGACGGCTGCACGTTGACTAATTCTGTGTTTTTAGAAAAAATACAAAGACAGGCTGCAGTTATATGTACTGGTGCCATGCGAAGAACTTCATATTCAAAATTGTTAAATGAATTAGGCTGGGAAACACTTTCTCAACGTAGAAAGATGCACCGTCTTGTTTTATTCTATAAAATATTAAAATGTGAGGCACCTGTATATCTTCAACGTTTACGTCCGAATAAAGTATCCTTGGATATGGAAAGAAATTATAACCTGCGGAATTCTGACCAGTATAGAATATTTCGGTGTCGTCTCACTTGTTTTCAAAATTCGTTCTTCCCACAGACTTCTAAAGATTGGAATTCTCTTCATGCTTCCGCCCGAAATGCAACCTCATTAACTATGTTTAAGGCCAAATTCTTTACTAACCAACCCTCATACCTTACTAAAATATACAATTCCCTCCGCGGATATACCTCAGTCCTACTGTGTAGGATGAGGCTAGGTTTTAGTTCTTTAAATGGTCATTTGCTTAAGTATAACATCTCCCCAATCTCTATCTGCCATTATTGTAATCACAACAATGAAGACCCTTATCATTTCCTCTTGAGTTGCCCTATGTTCGTCGCCCTGAGAAAGCCAATGCTCACCTCGATTACAAACTTGATCTGTCTTGGTGTACACCACTCTCTTCTAATTTATAAATTTATTATTGCGTGGCTCCTCTGACTTTGATTATGAAACAAATATGTCTGTTTTTGAAATAGTCCAAAAGTTCATTGGAGCATCCAAACGGTTCCATGCTCATGAACACTCTCAACCGGTGACAGATGAAGCTAATCAAGTCAGTGCTCTACCAGTTGTATAAATAAAATTTATTTGACCCATTGTAAATAAGCTAGAATTATATGAAGTAACGACATACCCACTTCTACATAAGTATTATCTATAAAATCCCACCACCCTCAAACGCATTTTGTCATTGAGCCATTAATTTGGTTATTCTGTGTATGTAAATCATCATTTTGTTATTTGCAGTCATTTTGCTTTTTAACAATTTATTGTGTTTTTCTCTGTATGTAAATTATTATATGTATGTTATCTGAGGAGAGTGCCCGTGGCCTTGTGGCTGTGCACAATCCTCATAAAATTAAATAAAGCATTACATTACATTACATTGCGACGCTAAGGGTCGATGCGATGTTAAGGTCTTCTACAGTGGCCCGGTATGTAGGTAGGTATACAAGTCTGCAAAACGGGTGTGGTTTTCATTTAACCAAGTCGGCTTGAGCCGGTAATTGCCAAATTTCAATGCTGGAAATCAATAACTTTAACTACTTTTTCCGAAATTCTGACGATTCGTCACCGAATCAACGAAAGCTTGTATCAACCCAAAAACTGGTTTCCCCCCTCGGTGCATCAGTCACTGATATCCAACACTCACTAACTTTCTGACAAAACTTTCTCCTGTTGATTGTGCCATTTGCTCAACAAAGCCGCCCCAGGATTGTTCAATGACTAGTAGCGATTTTCACAAGTTGTCTTGACATCTGGCTGTCGTGCCACTGTGAATCTGTTTTGGACGTATGTATCTATGTGGTCAGGCCAACTCAGCATGCATCTGGCTGTCTTGCCACTGTGAATCTATCTTGGATATATGTATCTATGTGGTCAGGCCAACTCAGCATGCATCTGGCTGTCTTGCCACTGTGAATCTATCTTGGATATATGTATCTATGTGGTCAGGCCAACTCAGCATGCATCTGACTGTCTTGCCACTGTGAATCTATCTTGGATATATGTATCTATGTGGTCAGGCCAACTCAGCATGCATCTGGCTGTCTTGCCACTGTGAATCTATCTTGGATATATGTATCTATGTGGTCAGGCCAAATCAGCATGCATCTGGCTGTCATGCCACTGTGATGTGCAGGCCTGTAAACAAATTTATTCTGCGTGAACTGCTATTATATATCTCACAGCGTGAAATGGTAACTATTAGCCTGAATGATAATTCTCGAATGAAGCTCAAATGTTTTAAAGGGAAAGTTTTATATTAACCTGTTTATAGACTGTTTAGACACGGTGAAGGCATTCGTCGAGCCAGAAAGCTGAAACCTCTCGCAATATATCTTGAGCTCCAATCTATAAGAGAAAATGTAGAAACAAAAATTCAAGATGGTGGTTCTGATGACGTAACAGCGACCAATTATTCTGTCAGATTTTCCGACGTTTTTGTATTTATGCTGTCTCCTCCAGGAAAATTACAAAATATATTTGCAAATTATTATCTGATGCGTAAAAAGGATAACGTTTTTCCGAACAACGGCAAAAACATAACTTTGCAATCACACACTTATGACCACAATTACATAAACAAGTAATGAACCTTATTCCAACGGCAAAATTTTCGGGACAAAAGCATTAAAAGCTGACACAATATATTTCTTTGAACGAAGATATAGGAAAAAGTTGAGTTTTTTAGATATCAATGTGGTCGCCATAAGAAACCTACTCTTTTTCAATATCTCCTTACCAAAAGGCGTTATAGTTTATCGTAGTACCGCAGACATCCAAATTTTAAAGATGGCCATCATATAAAGCCTAACTTTATCAATACCACTATCTTACTTCGAGTTATAAACTTTATTTCAGCCGGTGAAGCCACATTTCCGGGATTTAGATATCAGAGAGTACCATCGACTCTTTTGAATATAAATAAGTCCGCCATCTGAGAGAGTTACTTATTAGGAACTACTTCAAATTTTAGTCAACTTTTTCATTATGACTCATGCAAGGTAGGTTAAACTGAATCTAAATTACATGTAGAATTTCACTGTTGCAAAGCAAAATAATTATCTATATGGTAGGCTTCTTCGATTTTCTGCCGATATCTTATCACCTAAACGAGTACGAAATTGTTTTTCAGGATTTGTATTTTCAGGAGGCAAAGCTTTACACTGTAGCTCCAATGACATCACTTAGCATTAGCTACTTTGTATTCCAAGATGGCCGCCATGAAAAGAGCAATTTTTTTAAATATCTTTCTCGCAAAACACAGAATAATCTTGATGCCAGTGACTACATCCAAATTTCCTGGGACAAAGTTACAGATGGAAACACAATACCTTGTCACAGCAGCCATTTTGAATTTTTAGACGGCCGCCAGGTGAAGCCATCTCTTTCAATATCTCATTGTCAGGGAGAGTTGTGAACTTTATTCGAGTTGTTCACCTACATTCCCAGGAACAATGCATTGCAATATAATTCGTCTAACATTTTCAATGAGCTTAACTGCTTATTCTATATTACTGTAGATTCTATCCAATCTGACACAATTTAATAAACACGCCGCACTCTGAGCATAGTAACATTGTAGTGAAACATATTTTTGTTTAGCCCACCATCACCAGATGGTGGGCTGTTCAAATCGCTTTTCGTCCGTGGTCCATCGTCCGTCCGTCGTCCGTCGTCCGTCAGTCCGTCCGTCCGTTTACAATTCTTGTTATCGCGATTTCTCAGGAACTACTCTATGGATCTTTCTCAAATTTGGTACACAGGTTCCCCTTGGGGTCTAGTTGTGCAAGATACCCTTTTCCGTCCGATTCGAAAATCCAATATGGCCACCAGGCAGCCATATTGGATTTCCCCATGAAACCTTGTTATCGCGATTTCTCAAGAACTACTTCATGGATCTTTCTCAAATTTGGTACACAGGTTCCCCTTGGGGTCTAGTTGTGCAAGATACCTTTTCTGGTCCGATTCGAAAATCCAATATGGCCACCAGGCAGCCATCTTGGATTTCCCCATGAAACCTTGTTATCGCGATTTCTCAGGAACTACAGCATGGATCTTTCTCAAATTTGGTACACAGGTTCCCCTTGGGGTCTAGTTGTGCAAGATACCCTTTTTGGTCCGATTCGAAAATCCAATATGGCCACCAGGCAGCCATCTTGGATTTCTCCATGAAACCTTGTTATCGTGATTTCGCAGGAACTACTGCATGGATCTTTCTCAAATTTGGTACACAGGTTCCCTTTCGGGTCTTGTTGTGCAAGTTATCTTTTCTGGTCCGATTCGAAAATCCAATATGGCCACGAGGCAGCCATCTTGGATTTCCCCATGAAACCCTGTTATCGCGATTTCTCAGGAACTACTGCATGGGTCTTTCTCAAATTTGGTACACAGGTTCCCCTTGGGGTCTAGTTGTGCAGGACACCTTTTCTGGTCCGATTCAAAAATCCAATATGGCCACCAGGCAGCCATCTTGGATTTCCCCATGAAACTTTGTTATCGTCATTCGTCATTTCTCAGGAAGTACTGCATGGATCTTTCCCAAATTTGGTACACAGGTTCCCCTTAGGGTCTAGTTGTGCAAGATACCTTTTTGGTCCGATTCGAAAATCCAATATGGCCACAAGGCGGCCATCTTAAATTTCCCCTTGAAACATTGTTATCGTGAATTCTCAGGAAATATTTCATGGATATTTCTGAAATTTGATACACAGGTCCCACCCGGGGCCTAGTAGTGCAAGATACCTTTTTTGGTCCAATTCGAAAATTCAAGTTACGCTTCAAATTAATACGGTATTCTCGAGTTGTGACATTGCATCACAAGAGTCGGCAGATCAAACGGTGGGGCACATTCTATATATTGACTATAGAGAATATCCATACAAATCCAAGTTACGCTTCAAATTAATACGGTATTCTCGAGTTGTGACATTGCATCACAAGAGTCGGCAGATCAAACGGTGGGGCACATTCTATATATTGACTATAGAGAATATCCATACCTTCACCCTCCATTCAAATAATTCGGAATTAAAATGTATTTCTTCAAATTTTAAATCAGTTTTCTTCAGTCCATGCGGTAGCAAGTGAACTGCTCCACCCTTTCGTCTGCCTGCGGGTCGGCTACATCAAGGGACGTCACTCTTGTAACTCAATGTCACAACTCGACAACTGTAGACTACTGCATGTTTCGATCCAAAGGAGATAATCAGGGTTCAGGCACTTTCGAAGTTTCAACATTACTGCACGGACCGGATCCCTTCAGTATTAAGTATTGTACCATCTTACTATTTTCGAGCATGGTATCTTTAAAGAGATATCTCAAACTAGCCCAGTAAACAGAACAGAATTAGCATTCGTTCCTAATTATAAAATCTTAAGTATGTTTCATAGCTCATGCCAAAGTGTCAAAGAGATTGGTCCTCGCTTCCAGTACCCAATGATGACACGTGCAAAAAAAAAAAAAAAAAAAATACTACAAAACAAAGGCGAAGGATCCTCTGTACATGTACATTCACTTTCAGACTAACTTTGCTCATTTCTCTTGTATTATAACAACCGACATAAGTACAGTTTCTAGAAATCTTGAAACTCCTGAAACTTAGATTATATCTTGGTGTTTTTCAGTGTCCCTTTTCCGATCTTTTTCGCTCAGATTCGAAATTCTGTAAACAAAATTACAAATCAATCGTTATTCTTAGTAACAATGGACAAAAATATCCTCTAGTCATTAGCTTACAATTATCGGACAATGGTGGGCGCCAAGATCCTTCAGGATCTCTCGTTTTTCCACCCGTCACTTTTCATTCTGACTCTTTAGTCGCACCTAATTAAGGCCAAATCGTCCAAAGTATACTACGTCATTTTGTGCTGTTTGTTCCGTTTGGCATACGCTGATAAACAGATTGTGTCACTTACGTCCCTACTCTCCTTGTTCCCCCGCTGATTCATACCGCACATTTCGCGCCTCTTGGCCTTAGGAGGCGCTTAGCTTTGCAGGCGAAGCCGATATATAACATCACTACGGGCCAGTCACCACTGAATGTTTCCATCAATTGACGGCGCTTAGCTGCCCAGATTAGTCTCTCGGTAACAGTACTAAACTACTCAGCGTATATGACATCTAATGAGTGATAACTGTGTGGGAAAACGTGAGAAATTAGTGAACTATTTCTTCACCCTCAACTGTGAAACGAAGCAATATGAGTTGTCTCCCTTTTCAAGCTTTCACATGTCGTTAACGGCAAAACTGATAATAAACGGACAACAAAACAGCTCTAATTATTTTAATTTCTGGGCTGAGAGTGAATAGATTTTTGGATAACTTCCTCCATTGTTGTTATATTTAGTAAGGTTCGTCAACTGATTACAAAAGTTTGTTCACTAATACATTCAAATAATTAACACGGGGGACAAGGAGAGTTGGGACGTAAGTGACACAAGCTGTTTATCAGCGTACGTTTGGCAATGTTATGAACATTTGAAACTGTGAAATATGTCCACTTTGGCCAGCACGAATACTGTTCAAGAGCTGAAAGTGGCCAGTTTTCGCCAGTAAAGATGGAGACCGAGGCCTCACTTTTCAGCATAGAATTGTATTGAAACTGTTTTATATAAATTAACACAGTTATATAGATAGAGCAAAGATACGAAATGAAAATCCTGTGTCACCCTTAAACATGGGCACCCATTGCCGCGGATTAACACAGAAATAATAGGGAAAAGGAGAAAACTATGCATAAAATTGGATTTTTAGATAAAAATGAGCATAGATTTTCAATCAAAATTCCAGATGACACGTAAATCATTCTAAGTCAGTGAAAGACAATTTTTCTAATGGAAAAAACTACTTTCGGACTTTCCAATCTATTCCCATGTTAATTCTATTAAATTGAGATGGCTGTTATGGCAACAAATTTGGTCATATTCTATAAAATTTTCCAGATTATTCCAAATGTATTAGGGCTGTGCCTGAGGTGTTGGGCTCCACATTAAAGATATGTGTGCATAATATTATGTACTCGCCTCAACATGTACACGTGCTATCATACATCGGTGAAATATTTGTCTGCATGGTTGTGGTGAAATGCTGATCCATGCGTTTTCTGGTTTGTTGGGCATTTTTGGGGGAATTCCCTGCGACTACTACTAGGTGGAAGTAACCTATATATATCACATAAAATACAAAGTCAAAACTAAAGTTCGGAGTTTTAACAAAAGACGGTTAACTTGACCGGCAGAATGAAGTAAACATTAATCCAGTTTTGCCTTATATGACTACTGGAGCAAGGCACGCGTTTTATCTTCCCTATGCTTTTATATCATAGCCTACGCAAATATTTGACTGTCATGAAATTCAAAGCATATGCCATTAACTATCATATCAATTCCACATGCACATTATCATATACCGGTATTGAACTGGAATTATTACACACTTCAGCGTCGTTTAGACTGACTGTTGAATACAATGAATAGAATAAACGACCTTGTGGTCTGAGTAAAAAGATCAAATAAGTACTATCCTTCTGATAATCTTAAACTTTTTGATTGTGATGTCTGCTTCATGACCTAAATTATGAACGAGGTGGCTTTTCACTATAAGCACTCATCTCCAGAGGCTGCTTCGTTGAACATATATCACAGTCAACAACATAACGATTTATCAGAAAGTTAGTAACGATATGACATCCGTGACTGAGATACCTGGGGGAAACCATTGTGGTTTGATACTAACCTTTACATTGATGGTGAAAACAATATTTAAAATAGCTGATTTATATCACTTGAACAGGTCATTTGGCAATTACTGGTCAAGCCGAGGTGGTTAAATTTTAATCACATGCGTTTTGTGAATAAACAGTCTCGAATGATGTTCGAGAAACGACAAATGCTTTCCTGTAGAGCAATATGGTTGCTTTTTAGTCGCCAGACGTCGGCAATTTTTCCCATCCCTTGCATAACGCTCCAATTTATTACCTGTATATGGTAGAATTCTGCTGGTGGACTGTTAGTCCCCGAGGCCAGCCCTCTGTACATGTCTCTCGACAAATATATCTAGGTTTATTGTTTTGATGGGAAATTTAAGCCGTACGACGTCGGAAATTACAGGTTAGTTTCCCTGGGTATTCTTGCATTTACCATATTTACCCCATGTTGAGACGCTCACTCCATCAGACGTCCACGATGCTCATCCATGAACATCAGATGAGTTGTTTGAGTTGATTTGTCATCACAGCTTCCGAGCTGGCGTATGTTCACATAAACAGCTGCAATATAAGCGCGGCTGAGATACTACGATTGCTTTCCTGTAGAGTCATATGGTTGCCTTTTAGTCGCCAGACGTCGTCAATTTTTCCCATCTCTTGCATATCGCTCCAATTGAATACGTACATACCGGGGCACTAGTGCCGTATCGTATATCGAATATCACTTCTTCCGATCTGATCATCTGTGAAGTGCAGACATGTACATGATGCATACACCGTTGATTTGGACGAACCACTTTTATATATAGTAGGCTAGAAATAGAAAAAAATGAGCTCCCCTTTGGGAATTAACATTCAGACTATATTTCGAAGGGATATTCATTTTCGTCTTTTGTACTGTTTGGAACTTCTCAGTTCAAGATCGTTCTAATTAGAAAAAAAGAGAGAGAGGCAAGTAACGTTAAATTGTTTAACCCTACTTGGCTTGAACGATTCGGATGAATCAATGCTGGGAGAGGGCGTGCATCCACCCGACCTACCTACTAAACATTGTTCTTACTCCACGAGGGGGGTGTTTTGGAGTGGTTAAATGTTACACTGAAGGTTATTTCACTCATATGGTGACAGCCAGTTTGCTTGGTGGAGAAAGCCAAAGCACCGCTCGTCGACAAGTAACTGGCAAACTTTCACACATGCACCAGCGGGGCTCGAACCCATGCCGTCTTATTTCTGGAGCTAGATCGCCACCAGTTTGAATTGACCCATGCTTCGCTGCTCGGAGGTTATACAAACAGGTTCAAAATGGCTCAAATATAATACATTATATACAGTTAAGAGTGTCAGCCCTTGACCTTTTTGTAATTTCCGAGAGGGGTTTTTGTAGTTTGGTAGGGGGATGATGGTAAGGTTGATCCAGTTGGCCGTGATTATGATATATCACCTATAATTCACAGGTGATTTCGGTCTCATATGTGAATCACATATTTTACACATGAGAAACGAGTGTGATTCGCGTGGTGGTTTGATATATAAGTGATTTCACTAGCACCGGTCACTGGTGTGTGTGGCTCATTTAACTTGGTTCGAATTAATTAATCGGTCTGTGTCACATATAAGAGATACATAGGATTCACACATAGTGTTATTTTGCCTGTGTAGCGAACAGGATATTCGGTCTTGATTGAGATTCAGCTAGGTTATGTTTTTTTTCTTTCGGAGCAATTTGTTATAAGCTTCCCGCGGAATATCATATATATCCGACACCCAATGAATACATCTCTTTAAAGTGTAACTGGGGTGTTTGTGCAAGTGTACGTTATATTCAAGATAACGATGTGAATAACAAACTGTAGTACAGTTTTTCCCCCAACATTTCACTCGTAATCAGTCTCAAAGGATTCAAAGGCAGCTTTCTACAGTGTGAGAAAAATCTTGACTGCCTCTTTTGACGTCAAAGATGACGTTGACGACGTCATAGTTCGAGCGTCCTGCACAGTCTGCGGGACGTCGGCGCAATACAGAGAGTTGAACAAATTTGCAACATTGTTGCACTGTGACGTGGTTAATAGCTCCATAATAACGTCACAAGTTCCGACATGCTTGTGGCGCTGTGCCCTGAATTAACATTAATAACATTGAAATTGTTAAAATTAAAGTCGTAAAACAAGAAACAGGGTATAAATCTTATAACTTGGAAGATTATCTTTAATATGACGTAAAATTGCAAAAGTACCACATTTACACTTTATTAAGGTCGGTCGTTGGAATAAAGAAGAAGGACTCCTACTTCAGAAGGATCTGATGAAGTTTCATGGTGATGGAGCGGTTCCTGTCTCGGTTTGCCCAAACGAGAGGGAGTGCAGTATGTGCCGACAGAATGCTACTGAATGTGAAGGAACGTGAGTATATTTTCTTAAGCAATCAATTTGGAACAAAGAAAACGGATCAGTGGTACGGATTTGTCGATAGGAACGTCATATGTTTTTTACGACATGAGGAAACTATCCCTTTGTGGACAGTAATATTTCATTGGGACCTGCATATGGCGCATACAGATATCGCCTAGTAGCACCTGGTAGATCTTGTGTGAAATGTTATTCCAGAAACTTATAACACAGGGCTACACCACCAAGCGCCTCCACTCATTTTTTCTCAAATTAACGATACATATCACATGCTAATAAAAAAAAATACTAGCGTGGCCTTCAAGATCTACGGCGTTACCTTTCGTAACTTGTGTTTAATTCCGCTTTACTCGAGGCTATAGAGGCCATATGAACCCATGTATTTCAATATCCCCAATGGTGTATTTGGTATTTTTGGAATATCATGATGTCTTGCCAGCATCAATGAAAACAAACCTAACTCATATACGATATAAATAGAAAGGTATAGAAATCATATGTACTTGCTTTTTGCATGGTAGATTACTGGGTTATTGAAGATAATTTTGAGTCTAATGCCGTTGTGCAATTTCATAGGGCACATTACTTGGCAGGGCCTCAAACCCGAAAGTGAACATGGATAAGCACGTGCTAAGCGCCTCCAGTCATCGGGTGTCTGAATATCACCAGGATTATAATATATACAAGAGCCAATATATTGATAAATTTTCGGAAGAGGGATAATTATCCTTTCTGCTGTCATGCATGGTTAATCAGAACCACGATGTTTTCTTATGGAGAATGAGAACGGTTGTTCTCATTTTCCGAAACCGGTCAATTTCCGAAACCGGAAAGTTGATTTTACTAGGACATGTGATCTTTCTGGCTTGAATCAGTTAAAATACTGCGATCTCAGTTCACAACTTGATTTTGCACCACAACGTCACGCTAACAACCTAACAACGCCACAGATAACTGCTGCAAAGCATGTACAAGTGACATGTAAAGAAATCCGATATGACCCGATATCATAGTCGACGACGTGTAGTGTTGTAGTTGTTGTTGCTGATGCTGTTGTTGTTTTCTATCATGTATTATATACAGGTCAGCAAAGGGGAAACAGACCATGTTTCTTGGTATAATAGGAGGTTTAGGTGGCGTTGTCGTCGTTCTCCTGGCTATTCTTGTCCTGTTATTCTGCCGTACTAGAAAATCAGGTAAGGATTACATTCTGGTGAAGAAACATTCAAGTAGAGCTTACATGAAATATTAAACAACCTACTGGATGGAATACATTTTTGTGGTACTAATTGCCACCCTGTCTGCTGTTGGCGCTTAATCTATGCATTGAGTCAAAGGACCATCCCCTCGTTTCCTGTTGAGGAAGCACATTCGTTATTTTCACGATTGCTGTACAATTCTGACATGGGCCAGTCTACAATTCAATGGCTTACTTCTGTGCCAGTTAACCTACATTTCCATGACCTGCACAAGTAAACATTGACTGTTCGGTACCGTGTAGTTCACAACCTATCAATTCTGTACAGAAATGATCTAAAGGAGAAGAAAACATGTGACTAATGTATACACTGAATGAAAGATCTATCTCCCCCGTATTCAAAAATGTAAGCAAATATTTTTTGCGATTTTTTTCGCTCGACTAAATCGGCGTTCAACCTGCGCATCGTTGTCTCTCAAGCGTGCCGACATTTTGGCTCGGGTCGTCTAAGCGTGTGACGTCACCCGGGCCTCGCCGCTCTCTAGCGGGGAAGGCGAAAACATAATGACATTGTATGGAGATATATACTGAGACGCAATGAAAACGCACCACTGATTTGACTGGAAGTGCTGGCGAGACATAATGCAGCTGAAATGTGATTTTTGGCATGATTGTAGGCTGGACATTTACCGACACAAGAAAATCAACAACAACCCACGGAGGCTATAACAACTTTACTTTACAGTGAAAGGTAGGCACAAGGGGTAGAAATCAAAAGTCAGTAACGTGTGTGTCCACCTTTAGCAGCCACACACGCCATGCAACGTCACCGCATGGAGGAGATAAGCCTCTGAATGGCTGTTTGTGGGATCCTTGTCCACTCTCGTTACAATGCTGCTTCCAGTTGACGGAGATTTTGCAGTTGGGGACCCTGGGCGAGACGACGTCCAATATTGTCCCACAGATGCTCGATTGGTGAGAGATGAGGAGAGAGGGCTGGCTATTCGAGCACTGCCACGTTGTTTTGGTTCAAGAAGTCCATGGAGACACGAGCTGTATGCGCTCGAGCATTATCATGCTGAAACTTGTGCAGATCGTGATGACGTCTGAAAAGTGGCACGACCTGACATCTCAACACATTGTCCCTGTAGCTGGACGTTCATTCTGCCTCTACACACGTGCAGCTCTGTCATGTGATGGTAGCTAATGCCTCCCCAAACCATTATAGTTCCGCCACTTCAACGATCCGTTTGCACAATGCAGTCATTGTTGTACCGTTCACCACGGCGACGCCACACTCGCACTCTCCCGTCAGCGTTACTCAGGTGGAATCTGGATTCATCAGAGAAGAGGACACCATGCGATTGTTGTAATCGCCACCGTCGGTGATGCGTTGCCCAGCGTAAAGGGTGATCTCGATGGCGTTGAGTCAGAATTGGTCCAACGTAAGGCCGTCTGGCACTCAGTCCGTCAGAGCGTAGTCGGCGTCGAACAGTGTCAGCACTGATGAACCCATGTGGACCCCTCACAGTAGTAGCAGTACGGGAAGCGGATAGCGTGCCATCCTGCAGATGTTGCCGAATAATGTGCCGGTCTTGTCGAGGCGTTGTCACGCGTTGCCGTCCAGGCCTTGGCCGATCTCGAGTTGTACTGATCCTAGCTTTTTAAAGCCACATTTTATACCTCATGTCTGCAACCATAAAATTGTGATTTTCAACATTCCCATTCTGTCGATTTCAATTCTCTGTGTTTGAGCGAATTGATCTTTGGTGCGTTTACGCAATCGTGAAAACATCATTCTCACGTGTTATCGTCGTGATCGGATGGTGTTACATGAAGAATTGCAAGATTAAAGTGTATCTCTCAAACGAGATTTACAAGCATCCATTTATAAAAGTGGTGCGTTTTCATTGCGTCTCAGTATATTACAAACCAAACCTTTCTTACATTGAAATGATTACAATTTGACAGGAATAGGAACCGAACGTCGTGTTATGACTGAAATAGTGTTGAAAGACGAATAAACTCACTCTAATTTATTGTATCAGCCTCACTGTGCAAAGTTCTTCTCTGATGCGTTTGGAGTAAAATCCTGCCGACCGACGGTATGCACCCACTGTTTCAGTACATCTGGATTTAACATTGGGAACCGATGAAATGTCACGGCCTTCAGAAGGCTTAGATTCCCAGTTCTGTTAGAACAGCCAAACCCACACCCTGCGGCATTATAACAGTATACAAAATACAGACCTGCAGTCCCGAGAGCTTCTCATACTTTAACGTACAGGGCGGAAGTGAGTATGAGCCCGGCTGACGTCACGCAGTGATGCGCACAATGTGTTTTTAGCATTTCTGATTGGTTCAAATATACGCAAGCCCTTGTAATGGCGGCACTTATGAATCTGTCCACAGGCTCCAGCTTTTGATGTTTCGATATGAATAGATCTGCGGTAAAAAATTGCAAAAAAATATTTGCTTACATTTTTGGATACGGGGGAGATAGATCAGTAGTAGGCTCTACTGATTTAAACGCTTTGGCGCCTCACTGCGCATGCGCAAAAAAAAAATGGGGCGGTCATGGGGCTGTGTGCGCAGGAGTGTTGTGCGCAGGTATGACGTCACTTCCGGTCTGGGTGAATGGGGCGTAACCTTGGGGATGTATTCCTCCGTGGTGATGCGGTCTGGCGGTGATGCGGTCTGCCTCCGCGGACCGTTTCGGGGTCTAGGTGGGCCACTAGTGGGCCTATGGAGTCGTATGAGGTATCACTGTGAAGCATTCGTGAAGGAGCATCCGAGGGGATGGGTGTGACGTGGAACTGACGTCATTCTGCGCATGCGTAGTGGACAAAGTATACGGAAATAGACGTTTTGGGGTCTAGGTGGGCCATTAGTGGGCCGATTGGATCGAGTGAGATATCAATGTGAAGCATTCGTGAGGGAGCATCCACCTCGGATAGTGTATCGTTCGTTGTCAACATTCTGCGCATGCGCAGACAGGGAATTGTGAGAAAAGGGTATGGAAATAGACGTTTTGGGGTCTAGGTGAGCCCCTAATGATCCTATGGTGTCGTATGAGGTCTTATTTTGAAGCTCTCGTGAGGGGGCATCCGCTTGGACATCCGCCTGATGCGGTCTGCCTCCGCGGACCGTTTCGGGGTCTAGGTGGGCCACTAGTGGGCCTATGGAGTCGTATGAGGTATCACTGTGAAGCATTCGTGAAGGAGCATCCGAGGGGATGGGTGTGACGTGGAACTGACGTCATTCTGCGCATGCGTAGTGGACAAAGTATACGGAAATAGACGTTTTGGGGTCTAGGTGGGCCATTAGTGGGCCGATTGGATCGAGTGAGATATCAATGTGAAGCATTCGTGAGGGAGCATCCACCTCGGATAGTGTATCGTTCGTTGTCAACATTCTGCGCATGCGCAGACAGGGAATTGTGAGAAAAGCGTATGGAAATAGACGTTTTGGGGTCTAGGTGGACCACTAGGAGTCAAGTGAGGTATCAATGTGAAGCATATGTGAGGGAGCATCCGCCTGGACTAGTGTGTCGTTCGTGTTCAACATTCTGCTGCGCAAGTCACGTGGTTTGGAGGTGTGCGCAAGTGTGTGACGTCACTTCCGGTTTTCAGAATGACTTCCGACCTCCGAACACATAAGAGTTCTAATTTTTCCTTAGACGTATGGAATGCATGTACTAGAACATCCGGGACCTCTTCAACATCCGGGTTCTTTTCAACATCCGGGTACTCTTCAACATCCGTGTATTCCCCGGCCCGGCCCGGCCGCAGCGCGCGCGGATTATCCGGCCGCACGCGCGTTGGCCGCACGCGCGCGCGCGGGGTGGTTATCCGGCAGTGCGCGGGTGAATATAGTAATAAACTTAATCTATAGGTGTCCACTCCGCACGCCGTCTTCCTGGTATACACCTCGAACCTCACTTCGCTCCACCTGTGGCTCTTGTAACTTGTAACTCCTCGTCAAATGCTGGAATGCCCGCTCGTAACCTAGACCAAAACATGTACTTGGTCTGTGGGCTGATTTCGTTGGCTCTCTATTTGACTGCAGTGCTCTTGCATTGTTTTCTGGACATTGATGGGTTACATTTGGCCCCATCCTAGGCCACTGATTGGCTACTTTTCTCAGTCCATTCATTGACCGAATCCCCACATGTCTGTTATAGCCTTCATGCATTATGCTCATATAGAAAACACACAAGACAGGGCTTTTTGGTGAGATCTCATTTTTGTTTATTCAGTGAACAACAACAACGTGAGAACAACCACGTGAAAACTGAAGCCCAGAACAGGGGGCTTTACGTGAAAAAACTTAAGCCCAGAACAGGGGGCTTTTTGTGAAAGAACTTAAGCCCAGAACAGGGGGCTTTAGGTGAAAAAACTTAAACCCAGAACGGGGCTTGTTCATTGAAATGATGGGCGGCCCAGTCATATACGAGTACATCTCGGTCCTGTACGATGGTAGATAAGGTTCTTCCCCGGCATCGATGGTACAGGTAAAACAAGCAATATTGTGCGCACACGCTACTGGTCAGGCTTTGCAACGTTTGACTGTTCCAACACCACGTCTCTGTGCCTTGATCCATGAAGTCTGTTAAATCGGGATGAAGGGGTGACAGGCCGTACGGGTCAAAGTATTCGCCCTGCGCTTCTGTGTTCACCGAGCCGATCCATCGGGTCCGTGTTGAGAACGTAAGCAGCAGGACACACACGATCTAATGAGAACATCCCTTGAAAGACCATACGTGTCACTGGGTCATTCTCCAGCACGGTGGTTATCTGGTCTGTATCCATGTTAGGTAGCAAAGTCACACAGGACGTTGCGCGCCTTGTCCACTTGAATGATGTTGTCAAACTCGGCGTAGCAGATCACATTGACGGTGGTCCGCAGGGCTCGTGCAAAGTGGATTTCCAACCGTAAATTGCATTGCTTGGCGAGGGCCAGCTGATGGTCGTTCCCTAAGGTGGGGGTCAGATCGAAACAGAACAACGTGTATCCGTTCGCGTAGTCCTCCCGACTGATCATATTCCCTTCGTCCTGGTCGATTTGAGCGGTGGCTGTAAACAGGCTCTGATAGGCTCGAATGAAATTCCCGAGCCCAAATTTCGGTGTTAAAGCCGTGGCTGGAACCTGTTGTTCGTCCACATGCATGGCCACAAAATTGATGCCGAAATGTTTAAAGTCAAACGGGTTCTCTGGGTAGGCTCCGCTGAAACTGATATTTTCCACACAGGCCAGGATCAATCGCTTGGGTAGTTCCCCCAGGAACAGGTTTTCTTTGTTGGCGCTCATATTTCCAGCCGGCACAGAGAACACTTGGGTTTGCACACGTCGGATAGGGTACTGGGCTGGTTTTGTTTCCAATTACAAGCGTCTAGTCCGTCATTCATAATCCAGCCGTCGTCCAATAAAGAATATCCGCGTCCATATTCCTGAGACCTATTCCATTTTCCATATAACAGTATTAGCACCAAATTCAAAAAGACAATCATAGTATACATAAACATAGGCTTGTTTCCTGCAAGAGAGAAGCGGTCAACAGTTTTCAATGATGTCGGCAAGACATCATGACATCATGATGTTCCAAATATATCAAATCCGTATCGCTGATCAGTGTTCTTAATCCATAATATTCGTTGTAAAGTCGTCATCTAAAGAATGATGTATCTCAAGGCTTTGAGGTGTCCCAATTGAACGGCTGGATTTGGTTTCACTTTTCGGACATACAGGACTGCGTCTTGGATGACAATCTTATAGTCGGCTGCATGCCCGTCTACGTCAGTGGCCATCAAGGCGAAAGTCGGAGGCGCCCGTATCAGTCGGATTTTGATGGTGATCTTGTTTCAAGAGGTACCGGTCTGGCATGAAAATGTCTGCGTGCAGTCGACCCATGAGATCCACCGAGGCACCGTTCGCGGTGAAAGCCTTCCGTTTGTTATATCCTTCATTGTCCACTGTGCTCATGTGTTGGGCTGTGTCTTGGTAGAATAAAGCGGCTGTCAGCTGAGATTGTTTAGCCTATCGTCCATATGACAACAGCGTCTCGATGTAGGCTCGATAGGGGTACGTGTTGGTGGAGTCACTGATGAGTTTGTCGCTGAGAAATATATCCACCTGTTGAAACATAGAGTGCAGCCAGAGAATCGTCGGGCCCACCGTGGCATTGTCGACGATTCTGGAGCCATCCCCATTGACGACCGTGGCTTTCACATACAAGTACGTATGGGCTAAATCTGCATAGGCCGTATCCGCATTACTGATGGTGAACTCGATGGGCCCTGTTTCGTTGATGCTGGAGAGCGGGAGATGCTCCACCCATAATCCTTGTTCGACACTGGTCTGTGTGGGCGGGACGGTCCACAAATCAAATTAACTGTTGGTGGAGGGGCAAGACTCTGCGTGGATTAAGGACATGATTAAGAAAAGATATCCTGGGTCTTCGATGCGCCTCGTCGCTGGGTCGGTCGTCGACTGGTGCGTGGTCTCGGTGGTGCAGGTCTTTTATTCCCTACGGTGCGTTGTGCTTTGGCGACCAAGACGCCTCCTGCTTCTTTGGCCGCCGTTTCAGTGCTTCTTTGGGTGCCGTACCCCCAAGACATCACCGGCGACTTGCAGTCCACTGCGTACCGCTTGTTTGCCGGTTGCTTTCACCCCACGCGTTACCAAGGGCAGGAACGTTTTGACGATGCTCCCGAGTATGTTTCCCAGCCCATGTCCTCGTTGCATGCGTTCACCACTAAAGACCGGAAAGCCACCCCCGGCCTGTTGGGCATAATAGTCCATATAGCTGCGTGCACCGCACTCGTAAAGTACTTTCATTATGCAAAGTGGGGAGCACGTGCTTGTCGGAAATGAAGTGTCAGCACCACTTTCCCTCGTTGGAATGCCACCGGTCGTCCCTTGTCATCTCTTATATCCACCGTGATCGTGTTGATGTCGATTTGTCGTACGGGTAGGTAGAGCATGTGGGCGAAACTGTGGGTGACTTGATCTCCATACGCCTTTTTAATGGGGACCACCGGTAACAGAGGTGTGTTGATATCGCCCACGATGTGGTTGTCCACCACGTCCGAGTAGACGTAGAGTCCGTACATATCCGACTTCATATCCATCGGGATCTGGCCACGGTCCTCAGATGGACCCGTGTAGGTCGGGTGAGCGAGACCTAGCATTGGCTGTAGGATAGGACTCAGTACGACACTCACGTTGGCGGTGAGGAGGATCAGGGCCTTGCCATTGTGTGCGTTGTAATCGAAATTCACGTGATTCTTGAAGGGGAAGGTTTTGATGGGTTTTGAAGTATTCGTCACCTCCCGTGGAGCCTTATAATGCAACAGCCTTGTCAGCCCCTGTATGAACTCCTTGGGGGTATCGCATTGGCCTTCGGGGAGGGTGAGTCGGGTGTCTTTTCCTTCGTAGGTCACCTCGTACCACACTTCATTGGCTAGCACGTTGTACCACGAGTAAGGGTATTGGATATCCACGAGTCCACATTCCCATCGTCCAGGTAAATGCAACGGTTGCGGTAACTGGGTCACGTACTTGGCAAAGGTGTTGTCAGGAAACACATCCAGCGAACTGTTACTGGGTAGGGTGAGGTAAAACATGGCGACTGAGCTGTCCTGCTTCCGCTCCCGGCTTTAATAGGGGTCCCAGGCCTCGGGCGCTAATCGTCGTGATCGTCGCGGTGACTTAGATCTTGATGGCTGTAGTTTCAGGGGGTGGCGTGGTAAAAGGGGTGAAAAAGTAGGTGCCCGCCGTGGTGGTGTTTTGGGGGGTGACTCCGGTTCCCACTCCTCTTCCCAAGGTTGTCGTGGTGCACGACTCGGTGAGTCACGCTGCATCCAGGCCCAGCGCTGGGGTTCCCCACCAATTCCTGTGGTACATGCATGTCTTTCAAGCCTTGAGCAAAGACCTCCCATCCTCGAGGATCCGTGTGCGACCTGCGTTGATGCATCAGGTCATTCACTAAATCCGTCATGTGGGTACCGGGGACCACCTGATTCTGTACCAGTAGTTCCCCTTTATCATTCCAAGTCATGTTAGGATTCTGTTTCATCCGTTGTAAAACCAGGCCAGCTTGTTTCTTGAACGATGCAGGTACACTCTTCAGCACTTCGTCTTCCACCCACTGTGGCGCTGTGGGTGGTACCCCTGGTAAGGGTGGCTGTTGGAGCGGTGCTGAGGTCGGCGGTGTGTCGCGTGGTGGTGGAGGTGGTGCAGGCGTAGAGAGGATTTTGTATTGGTCCATGAACGTCAGGTACCGTTGAAGCGTCTCATTGTACCGTTGTACTTTCTCACTGTCGCTTAACCCCGGTCTTTGTAAAATCTGTTGCATCTCTTCATCGAGAGTGTTTATCGTATTCACCGTAGGTGGGACAGGGTAGGGCGATTGGAGGTTTTGAAGAAACCGTGGTTCGACGAGGACCATTTTTTTCGTGTGGTTCATTGTCGGCCGAAGAGTCCACCCAATACTGGACCCAACACGGAAGCGGCCAATTGTGCTAAGATGGCCCCGAGAAAGCCGCCTTTCTGTAACATCTTTTTCTTTTGTATTTGAGAGACTCGCTTCTAGACTAGGGTTCGGAGACCTGTCTTATGCTTGGCCAACTTGGTCTTCTGAGCTGGAGTCAGTGGTACGTTGCCTTTTAACAGGTTGTACCCGATCTCGCACAGACAGCGTACAAGGTCAGGGTCCGCACTGCGTACAATGGTTCGAACCAACTCGGGTGGAGCCGTCTTCAATACACGGAGCGTCGGAGCGTGCTTCCGTACTCGCGCAGACATCATGTACAACTAATGCTAGAACCCAGAACTCTGCCCTTTTTATCTACCTACCTCCTGAATATCGAACAGAGACAAAGTCAACCATGATGTGGTATGAATTCTTTTTATTATCCCCATCAGCTGGGGGAGCCACTGTGGATGTGTTTACATTATTTTTGCATGTACACGTGGTGGGTCTCTCCGGGAAAGATGCCGGTCCGTAGTCGAAGGTGGTCAGGGGTGGCTTGCTTGAGGTCGAAGAGCATATACCCGTGCTGAGGGGTTGTGGCATCTTTAAAGGCTTCCAACGCAAACGGTGTGCGGCCGGGATACATCTGTCTCGCCAGGTGCAGCAGTTGAGTGGTATCTCTTGGGTTTTTGAAGACCACCAGGTAGTGGGCATTTAAGCTGATGTTCCGATGTTCTTTGTTTTCACTGAACAGATTCTACACAACGTAGATGATGCTGAGCCGTCGATGATGGCTGCCTTTGGTAAAGAGTTGGGTGACCCGCGTATCCGTCTCCGCCATGAGATCATCCAGAACCACTAAAGTATCCGGTTCCAAATCGGCCAGATTGGGTAGGCCTTCCACGAACGTGATGTGAGGCATTGCTGCATACGCTGCCTGCCATTCTCTGTAACACCACACGACTCGGGCAATGGGTGGGGTGATCATGCTGTCGGCGTGTTGAAGGAGCTTCCTGACGAAGTGCGTTTTGCCGGAGCCCGTCGGTCCTGCGATGACGCAAGTGAAGGGATGCTGCCAACGAAGGTCCATGGTTGGAGGTGTATCCGCTGTCGTGGTAACCCGCTCTTGTAAATTTGGTACGAGTGAACTGGAGTGGTGATGGGTACAACGTCGGTCGTCGTTGTCTGTTCAATGTGAGTGATGAAATCCGGTGGGTTTTCAGACGTAGTGGGTGTATTTGGTGTAGGTGTGGACTGTATACTTGGTGTGGAGCTCGATGTGGCTTGTACACGTGGTATGGTGGTGATGATGACTGGGCTCGATACGGGGTTGACTGGTGCTATCTGTAGACTGGTTTGACTGGTGGCTGGAGTTCTAAATTGGTTAAGTAGAGTGCTGACATAGGCTACGTCGTAAAACACACCTCCGTACAACACACTCAGCAGGATTAGCAATATCACCACAAAGCCGACTTGCGCTTTGCGCGTTTTGGGAGACGCTATGTTCAGAGGCAGCTGCTGTTTGTCCATAGCACCGTGGTCGAACGTGGAATGAAGGATGACGGCAGTGGTGGCTGGCTTTATAGTCGTTTCACCTGGTTGGAAGCGACCCAGGAATTGAAGCAACTGGGCCAGCCTTGCCATTTGACGAAATGAAACAGTTTGCCACGTCGACGTTCCGTTTTCAAAATCTGCTCCACCGTGTAGTAGTCTTGCTTTGTTTTTACGACAGGCTGTAATTCTTTCTCGTAAAGCGTCCCTAGCAACGATTCCCCTTGAAGATCTTCCAGTTCATAGACTCGCTGCTGTCGGGGTAGGCGTCGTTTAATCAGGAAGTGCACATCGCTCCAGTTGGGCAAGTAACTTTTCTCAAATTGACCTTTGACTTTACTGATCCGTACAGGGTCCCCGACCGTGAACACCTCCTTCGGCGTTCGCTGCGATTGCCTGGGGTACAAGACACGCCGGACTTGGGCTTCATTGCGTTGGGTCACGGTAATGGGGGCTCTCTCGATTGTAACCACTCACAAGTTTCGGGAGAACATCGATGTACCGCCTTGTATTCTTATAGGTGAAATATTTATACATGCGGCCTTTGAATTAGCCAAGTTGACATGGCTTCGTTCGTTCCTACTACGCCATGATGCCTCTCAATGAACTTACATGTACACTCCGGAATCAAACGGCTCCATGGGTCATTCGGCTCCATCCGGCAATAAAACAATCCCTCACAGCTCTCTGTCCATTTGTTTTATCGAGTTCGGCAAAGAGTTTGATTGCCGTAAAGAGCTCATCCGTCTGCAATCAGTCTTCAAACAACAAAGACCGGTTGAACTTCCGCCATTATTTTCGTACGGCCGGTCACGTGATCGCACGATACGTTGCTGATCACGTGACACGTGTGAATATAATGGCGGCGAATTCAACCGACCGTTGATGTTTGAAGACTGATTGCAGATGGATGAGCTCTTCACGGCAATCAAACTCTTTGCCGAATTCGATAAAACAAATGGACAGAGACCTGGGAGGGGTTGTTTTATTGCCGGATGGAGCCGAACGACCCATGGAGCCGTGTGATCCCGGAGTGTACATGTAAGTTCATTGAGAGGCATCATGGCGTAGTAGGAACGAACGAAGCCATGTCAACTTGGCTACCTTTGAATGTCCTGTTGAACCTTTCCACCACGGAAGCCTTGGTTTCGTTGTACGTATGGAAGAAAAACACCTTCTGGGCTTACAGAAACTGTTGGAACGGTCTGTTGAGAAATTCCGTGCCTTCGTCGGTTTGCAAATACATAGGTTTGTGCCCGGTCTTGAAGATGTCCTTGAACGCCGCTATGAGATTCGCCCCCCGTTTTCGTCCGGATGGGTACCACCCACGCATACTTCCACAGGATATCGATGCACGTCAAGATATACCGATTCCCATCGTAATGTTTGGCAAAGGCGCTCATATCGACCAAATCTGCTTGCCATTGGGTATCTAGTCCTCCCACGATGACCCAGTTCCGTAGAAAATGGCGACGGGCAGCTCGATGTAAGGTATAGGTGTCTTGTTTTCTTAACCAATCTCGGACTTGGGCACGTTCTATCCCCTGGGGTTTGGCCGCTCGATAGAGAGCCGGCAATGCGCTATAGGCCGCCGGACTATCCGGACTGTAGTATAAGTTATCCAACACCTTCTCCCAGCTCTTCATGGTTACAAATGATGATGGACCCTGGCTCTATCGTTTATTTATAACGGGTATATCTTGGGCCGGAGTTTCTTTCTGATTTTCTTCGTTGGCTTCCGCCAGCACATTGTCCATGGTAAATGACCAGTCCAACTCGTCTGGTGACCGCTTGATAAGCACTTGATCCACATCTGCCACGGCATCTTCCAACGCAGACCATAGATGAGGGTGAAGGGCAAAATGCACTGTACCCCTATCTAGCCGAGCCAACTGAGCAAAGAAGGGGCCGCGTCGGATGTACACATCGTGACACAAGTGAATGAGGTCGTCGTCCAGTTCACCAGACGGCACCCGTTTGAATTTGGTCCAGCCCTCCCGGGACACACGAATGTGAGCCGGGCACGGTTGTGTAGGGTCTGCATCACAGATGTCTCCCACCTCCTCCATGATATCGACCTTATCCGCATAGACGTGCAGGAAAACCTCGGGGGTCAAGCTGAGATACGCCCGTACTATATGCTCCGTAATGGTCAGTACGTGAATGGTACAAGATTTGACTGTCTCTCGTATTTATAGGGAGAAAAAAGTTTATGACGTGAGATCAAAGGATCGGGTGGTCATGTCACTGGGCTGACTGAGTCTAGCCGGGTAATCAATGGTATCGTCGTCTGCCTCCGCTCTATTGCTAGAAATTTGTTCATTGGGTTCTGCCGCCGCTTCTCTCCGGGCACGAGCCCACTCCAACTGAAATGCTGACCGCTCGTCCGGTGTAAACAGCTGGTCCACGATAGGCACCACTTTCTCGAAGGCTGTCCACAGATCGGGGTCTAGGGTGAAGCCTCGCGTAGGGTCTTGGTAACGGCCCAGGCGTGGGAAGAAGGGTCCACGGTGTACGTAGATGGCATTGTCTATGTGGATGAGGTTTCCGTCAAGCTCACCACTCAACACCCGTTTAAATTTGGTCTAGCCGTTAGCGTAACCGTATTCGATACGGTCTCAGCGCGCGACCAACAAACATCTCCACGGTCTTCAACGACGGTGACTTTATCTTCATAGACATGTAACCCCACCCGGGGTGTAAGGGGAAGGATGGCACGTAGGACTGGTGAATTGATTGACCCAATGACGAACGGTGAATGACACACACTCTGACTGTCTCTCGTATTTATGGTCAGGTCCCTCGGTGACATGGTTGACGCAATGACGAACGGTGAATGACGCACACTGTGTCTGACCTCGTATTTATGGTCAGGTCCCACTGTCAATGTCACAGCGCCAGGGTCAATAGGGCAAAGACTATTGTGAATCCAACGAGCCGTCGTTGGTTGCGGCGTGAGCGCTCGTGGTCCATAGCCCGAGCATCAAGGATGGCTGGCATAGTCCAGTAGTGGTGAGTGATGGCACACCTCTCCATCGAGTGCACTCTGTCGAGGACCGCTTCCGTGAACTCTTTCAGGATCTGGCGTCGCACCTCGTTGTCGTCGCCATCTGCAAACATGGACCGAACCACTGCTCTGTAACCCGTGAGTGAATTAACCACGGTCGCATGCTGTAAAATGCGAGTCGCATAAGGATGGATGTCCGTCATGGCTCTGTAACCGTAGGAATGCGGTGTGGGATCCAGAGGGACGTGTTTTATAGACCATGTCACACATGCGCGCCTGTACGTAGCTCTACGGGTATAGTCCGTGATACGTACTATTCTGATGGGTTAGTCCAAAAAGAGAGCAACAGCAACAAAGATTACAGGTCAATCCAAACTGTTTTCGAGCCAATGGCTCTTCACTGCGCATGCGCGAGAAAGTGGTCTACGCGAGAACGTTGTGTGCAGGTATGACGTCACTTCCGGTCTGGGTGAATGGGGCGTGACCTGGGAATATGATAGGACATGTACTGACCTGTCTGTGGGGTTTTTCCAGCCAGAATTTCGCTGACGTTCGGGCCTGCATCCGGGTATGTATGAGGGTCTGGGTGAATGGGGCGTAACCTGGGAACATGATAGGAATGCATGTACTGACCTGTCTGTGGGGTTTTCCCCGCCAGAATTTCGCTGACGTCCGCGCCTGCATCCGGGTATGTATGAGGGTCTGGGTGAATGGGGCGTGACCTGGGAACATGATAGGAATGCATGTACTGACCTGTCTGTGGGGTTTTCTCCGCCAGAATTTCGCTGACGTCCGCGCCTGCATCCGGGTACTTCTATGTAGGTGTATAAAAGTGGGAATTTTTAGGGCATTGCTGCATTCATTGACCTGCTTCACCTCACCAGCCTGAGCATTGCTGACCAGCCTAAGCCTGCCTCACCAGCCTGAGCCTATCTGACGAGAGGAGCTACGACACTGTCAACCACCAAGATGTTCACTTGCACAACTTGCCAGAAGCAGTTTACTCGCCTAGAAGATTTGCGACGGCACGAGTCCTCCATCCACAACGGCGCACGGTATACTTGTATAACCTGCGCACGGTCATTTTATCGGGAGGATCATTTACTGCGCCACGAACGCTCATTCCACGAGGGGACGACGGAACAATGTAATGAATGTGGTCAACTCTTCAAACGATCCAGTCAGTTAAGACGGCATCAGCGTTTGATTCATACCCCGTCTCTACGGTTTGGGCGACAACTTCCCACTAAAGAGGCACCCAGGAGGGTCAGACCCAGTGAAGATGAGCCCGGGAAGACGAATGCCACTGGTGATGCGATCACAGAGAGCCCGCCTATACCCACAGTTCAGAAGAGCCTAGATATCCAACCAGTCCCTAGCATTACTGTTGCCAGTCATACGCCTGACGACATCGAAAATTTTCTGAAAGATGCAGTGGATGTTCCTAGCGATCTGTTACAGGACGCCCATCCAGTGAGTGACATCGATCGGCGCCGTTGGCCCATGATACGACACTGTTTCCACCCTCATCG